>VONZ01001891.1:0-86075 GCA_012976165.1 Labeo catla
TGTCCAAAAAGACTGTGCCATCAGAACAATGCTTTAAGGTTTATGCACTGTCTGATCGATTACAAATTATAATGATTACAATATTAACATTTTAACTGCAAAAAAAAGTTACGAATGACACAACACACCAGTCTAGTTTTTATACATTTTATTTTAACACGGATACATTTGTAGAGGTTTGTTTCATGTCTAGTCAACATTTGAAGTGGATCAAAAACTTTCATCAAAGTTTTTCTTAAAAACCAAAACAATACCGTTCTTGTTATAGGACAACTTTGATGAACTTTTTTTTTAATCCACTTCAAATGTACTGTATACAGTACTGCAGTAATAGTCACCAATGACAACTAGTATAGGCTAATCAAATATTCAAGCAAAAATGAAAGCACCACAAATTAAGTATACAAAGTTAAACACATTCGAAGAGACACAATTTTAACCGAGCTTAACATGGGTTATTCGCTTATTGTTTGCGTTGCTTCGTGTCTGTAATTAAGCAAATCAAGCAAAACAGCTTATAGACGATTTATCATATCACACAAACTATGCATTGTTTTGACACTGTTGCAGTTAATGCTTTAATGCTTAACACTGAAACGTTGTTATCTTTTCCAAACATTAAACATTAAACAAGCCGCGATTAGAGGAGCGTGCAGTAATATTTTCAGTTCCATTAGTTTGCGCGTTGTCTCAACGACACGCCCACAAAAGGGGAAACTCATGAACATTCACTCTTGCGCCACCCATTGGAACCAAATATTTCAGGAACCGAATATATTGTAACACCGTCCCAGTACCTGTGTGTAAGGGGCGTGTTCTTGTCTGCAGCTGCTCTCTGATTGGCTGGTGACGCGTGGCCCCGCCCCAGCTGGAGTCGAGAGGTCAACAGAGCTGCTGATTGTCACACGCGCTCAGTGACTCTGAGAGGAATAACGTGAGGAATATCTGGAGCAGGAATAAAGCAGCACTGAGGAATATTCGCGTTTGATTTGATCCGTCATGAGTTTATAAAACATCATCCGAACAGCAGGAATCATGGAGAGACTCTCAGCGCTGCTGCTGCTGCTCATCACAGTCTCAGGTGAGTCTCAGCTTTTACTCTTTCTCTCCTCAGAACTCCTTCATCAGCAGCGATGCTTTGTTTGTTTGTTTGTTTGTTTGGTTTATTGATGTTGTGGGAAAATATCAGTATAATAGACCAGAACTAACAACACTGTTCATTTCATTGATTCAGTCTCTGATAATGTGAATATTGCTGCTCATATAAATGAGTGTTGTGGTATTAGTGGAGTCATTCATTAGGGCTTTAATGAGTTCAGTCATCAGTCATTAATTCATCTGATCCCATTGTCGAATCATTTACTTAATTCTCACTTCATATTCACTTCATTCGTTTTTCTTATCACTCAGAAGGAGAGAAATTTATATTGATTCAATGCTAGATTGATAATTTATCGTTAAGTTTATACTCATGTATATATTAGTGCTGCAACTAACAGTGAATTTGATAAATAATCTGTAAATTAGTTGTTTGATTAATCATATTTAAAAGCATTTTATGAATGTGTTGCCTATTGTTCTTCAAAATATTGAAAATATGAATAAGCTTTAGATTGATTGTTAAGACAGGACAATATTTGGCAGAGATGCAACTAATCTGGAATGAAAATATTGAGGAAAATCACCTTTAAATTTGTCCAAATTAAGTTATTATGCATATTACTAATCAAAAAGTAAGTTTTGATATATTTACGGTAGGAAATTTACAAAATATCTTAATGGAACATGATCTTTACTTAATATCCTAACGATTTTTGGCATAAAAGAAAAATAGATATTTTGACCCATACAATGTATTGTTGGCAATTGCTACAAATATACCGCAGCTACTTAAGACTGGTTTTGTGGTCCAGGGTCACGTATATACAATTTTTGATACATAAATGTTTTGATGTAGGAGCAAAGACAAAAACAATCAAAGTTGTTGCAGCACTGATTTATATAGAATTTCAATTATAAAATACAAATATTGTGTTAAAATGACTCTGTTGGTTGAATGATTCAAATGATTCCGAGTCGCTGCAGGAGCTTCTGCTGAAGTTCATGGTCATGAGAGTGAGACAGACAGACCTGAGGCAGACATTGACCCTGACCTTTGACCTGACCCTCATTTTCATATGACTGGGCCTTTAGGGTCGGGGTCAGACCGGGTGGGGGTTTGATTGAGATCTCATTATAAGGGCCCGTAATCCTGTGTGGCAGCTGCTGAAAACAAACACACACACAGACACACACGCACACTCTCACAGGCCGCAGAGGGTCACGGGGTTAATCCAAAAGATCTACACCGTCTGTGGTCAAACACTCTCTCTCTCTCTCTTTCTGTGTGTTTGCGTCTGAAACACACACACACACACACACACACACGTGAGCAGCGACTGATTCATTTTCCTAATTAGCACCAGAATCTATTCAGCACTGTGGGAACCAGATCAGTGTCATGAATATGATAATTTGTTAGTGGAGACACACGCACACACACTCTATCTCTCTCTCTCACACACACACACACACATGCGTACACTCTCACAAGCACAATATGAAATGTGCATACGATAGAATATCACACAAACTCTCCAGCAGTACTCATACTTCTGATGTCTCACTCTCATTAATGAGTGTTAATTGAGACAGACGAGCCGCTGTAAGTCTCATTAGACGCTCGATTCTCCCGCTGAGAGTCTGAAAGCGTGAAGAATCAAAACAGACTCTGAGTTCAGACGACTCTATCAGACTCTATACACACATTCACTCCATCCTCATCCTGACAGGAGAGAATAATAGAGCAGCGATTAAACTCTTAAATCACACAAAATAAAGTCTGGGAATCGCATCATTATCCAAACATGTGACTCTCACACTGCTGGATAAAAGTTTGGAACAATTAAGATTGTTTATTGCTTCTGAAAGAAGTCTCTTCTGCTCACAAAGGCTGTGTTTATTTGTTAAAAAACTGTAAAAACTGAAATATTATTACAATTTCAAACAGCTGTTTTCTATGTGAATATCTGTTAAACTCTTATTTATTTCTGTGATGTGCAGCTGAATTTTCAGCATCATTACTCCAGTCTTCAGTGTCACATGATCCTTCAGAAATCATTCTAATATACTGATTTGCAGCTCAACAAACATTTATGGTTATTTGCAATGTTGAAAACAGTTGTGCTGCACAATATTTTTGTGGAAACCGTGAGACATTTTTATTTTTGTAAGTAGAAACGTTCAAAAGAAACAGCATTTATTTGAAATGGAAATATTTTGTAACATTGTAAATGTTTTACTGTCACTTTTGATCAATTTAATGCATCCTGAAGCAGCACAGAGAGGATCTGTGATGCTTCACTAATAGATTCAGCTCATTCGACTGCGGCCTGTGATTTTTCTGCTAAATAAGTGTTGGTATAATAAGTTCTGTCCTCGGGTCACATGGTCAGACAGACGAATATTTGACATTCAGATTTGTCCCGTCTGAGCAGCAGATGCCACGGAGACGGCATTAATGCAGTGTGTGACGTGTTTATTGGCCGATGAAGTTCACGGCCACTCCAGAGACAATGAAGAAAGCGGGAGGAGGAGCGGCTGATTCTCTCATGACCTTTAGGATCTGAGGTCACTGTGTGCCGGTGGGGGTGGAGCTGCTCTCTGAACCCCGTGGGGAGGGTTTACATCCAGTGTTTACGGCTGAAGATGGGCCGCTATTGTGAGGAGGAGAAAACAGCTGCAGTTTCAGACGCTCCAGTTCAACACTAAAGCATTCAAAGTTACAAAGTCTCTGGAGTTTGAGTTCTTGAAGCAAACATCGCTGAATCTGATCCAGCACAGTTCTGGGCCTAACCATAGTACATTTACTGCATGCACTCTTAAAAATAAAGTTTTTTTATTGACACTGATGGTTCCATGAAGAGCCTTGAACATTCATAAAACCTTTCAAATACAAAAAAAGGTTCTTTATAGTTGAAAAAGGTTCTTTTTTTAAATGGTTGTTTTCAGAACTGTTCACTGAAAGGTTCTTCAGGGAACCAAAAATGGTTCTTCCATGGCAAAAAAAAACCCTTTGGAGCTGTTATGTTTAAGAGTGTAGTGCATTGCATTGTGGGATACCATACAATCAGAATTCACCCGACTTTACAGCACATGAGTGTTTAAAGCAGCAGATGTTAACATTATCGTCCTGGATGCTAATATAGTTATCGCTATAGTTTGTTATAGTTAACGTCCATTGGCGAGAATATAACTAATATAGTTATAGTTATAAATATCTTTATAGTTATCATTCTAACTATATTTGGGTTCACACCAACAGTAGTTACTGTTATAGTTATCGTCCATTTGTGTGAACAATAATACAGTCTTTGTTATATTGTTGGTTCAGGCTCAAATATAGTTACTGTTATAATTGTTGTCATAGTTATTGTCATTTGTCGTTATTTAATTATAGCTATTGTTATAGATTTTATTATAGTTATTTTTCATTGGTGTGGATGCAAACATGGTTAATGTTATCAGTACAAGTTTTGTTATAGTTTTCACGCGAATTTATCTATTGTTCTAGTTAGGATTATATATATTGCTATAGTTTTCGATATAGTTATCGTCTGCTTGTGTGGCAATAATGATTCTAATTATTGTCTGTTTGGATGCTAGTAGTTTTCATCATATTTTTCGCTATGATTATAGTTATCGTTATAGTTATCATTGGTTTAAGTGCTAATAGTTATTATATAATAGTTATTTTCTGTTAAAGTGATAATAGTTATAGTTATCGTTATGATTAGTTATTGTTATAGTTATCATTAGTTTAAGCGCTAATAGTTATAGTTATCGTTATAATTATTGTTATAGTTATTTTCTGTTTAAGCGCTAGTAGTTATAGTTATCGTTACCGTCTGTTTAAGCACTTATATAGTTAGGGTTATGATTACAGTTATCGTTATAGTTATCATCTGTTTAAGCACTAATAGTTATCGGTATGATTATAGTTATCATTGTAGTTATCATCTGTTTTAGCACAAATAGTATGTTATCATAGTTTTCGTCGTTTGTTTATGCACTAATAGTTATCGTTATGATTAGGGCTGCACAATTTCTAATCGTGATTACAATTACAGATGCCACAATTATGTAATCGTTAAAAGGCACAATTACAAAAAATCGAATAAAATAAATACACTTACATTTTTCTGCTTGCTTAAGAGGTGTGTATGTGTGTGTGAGAGTGTGTGTTTTACAGCTTATCTGAAGGATTTTTTTTCCATTGTTTTAATTTTTTACTTTTTTACTTTTTTTCATATTTAAAGAAGAAACTATATATAAAAATTTGGCATGCAGTTGCTTCAAACAGTGAAAAAAGAGCTTTGCTTCAAAGCTGTTCAAAACATCATTCAGTGTAAATTGTGTTAATCGTAAATAATAATCGCAATTGCATTTTCAAGGTAATAATCCACAATTATGATTTTTGTCATAATTGTGCAGCCCTAGTTATGATTATAGTTATTGTTATCATCATAATTAAATTATGATTATCATTAGTGTTATCATCTGTTTGTTTGAACATTAATCGTTATAGTCACTGTTATGATTATAGTTATCGTCTGTTAGTTTGGATGCTAATAGTTATAGTTGTTGTTATGATTATATTTATTGTAATAGTTTTTGTCTGTTTGTTTAAGCGCCAGTAGTTATTGTTATGACTATAGTTATCATCTGTTTGTTTGGGCGCTTTTGTTATTGTTATAATTTTCCTTATGATTGTAGTTATTGTCATATTTATCATTATTGTTCTAGTTATGATTATAGTTGTTGTTATAGTTTTCATTATACTGCAGTTATAGTCCATTTGTGTGGACACTAATATAGTTAAAATGATTTTTTTGTTATTAGTTATCTTTATAGTTATTGTATACCCTATTCTTGTGAATGGCTGCTAAATCTCATGATTCCAGAAGGATCCTGTGTGAGCGTTTGATGAGGTTTGCGTTTGATTCCTGTCAGAGAGAATCTGATGGACAGACTGAAGTTCATCTGGTCTGAGGAGACCCCGACTCATGTTCTGAGGTCAGACCGCGGTCCAGATGCCAGACGAGCGCAGAGGTGCAGGAGTCTGGTTTTTCCGTGCGAGCGCGTTCAAGTTCAAGTGTGACTGGAGTGTTTTGTTGTGCGTTTGGCAGCTGCGAGGGGGCGGCGTGCGGCGCGTTTGACTGATGCGGTGGCATGGGAAAGTCACCCTCGCGCAGCGCCACGGGGCGGAGGAGGGGCAGATGGCTCTTCAGACGGGGCAGGAATGATGGGCCGGGGCAGATCTGGAGGGTGTGTTTGTGGGGGGGTGGGGTGGGGCCGCATTGTGTGGCTGTTTTGGGCTGATGGAGGGTTTTGTGTGTGTTTGTGTGAGTGCTTCTGAAAGAGCCATCAATCAGACGGCCCAAAGTCAAGTTTAAGTTCAGTGGAGATGAATCACTTTGATTTAAGACGCTCTAAATCCAGCCAGCCCTGCCTCCATCACATCAGCAACTCAAGCACAAGACAAACACCAGCTACTGACGCAAAAGTGCGATTGAGAACTAAATAAACTTCATGAATTCTGGAAGAATGTGAATATCTGTTCAGAAATTCACTAAGGAGTTTAACATTTTGTTTGCGGTTTTAATCAGCGTTTAAGGTCTGTTTGTATGTTCCCGATAACTATAGAGGTAACTGTAATTATAACTATAAACATTTTGTTTGTGGTTTTATTGGGTGTTTGAGGTCTGCTTAAAGCAAGAATGCATTCCTGCCAGTAGGGTTGCAAAAGGGTGAAAAATTCCCAGTCAATTTCAAGAAACTTTTCAGAATTTTTGGAAATTTTCAGCGAGGTTTTCTTAACCCCTTTGCAACTCTTAAAACAGCAATAACGGCAATGAGACTACAGTATAACACATCTATAAAGATTACAATAACTATATTATTGTTCACACCAGCAGCAAGTGTAATTTTAACTGTAACAAGTGTACAAATGTTTTGTTTGTGTGTTTTTTGGATGTGTGAGGTCAGTTTTTTTGTGCTTAAAAATAAAATGCCAATGAGATCAGAAAATTCAAATTTTGAATTAAGTTTGTTTTTCTTACCTCATTGATAGATGTTTGTTAGTGTTTTGTATGGGTCAAATGTAAAATGTATGGGTCAAAATTATTGATTTTTCTTTTATGGCAAAAATCATTAGGAAATTATAAGATATTTTGTAAAATTCCTACTGTAAATATATGAAAACTTAATTTTTGATTAGTAATATACATTGTTAAGAACTTTATTTGGACAACTTTAAAGGCAATTTTCTCAATATTTTTATTTTTTTGCACCCTCAGATTCCAGATATTCAGACCATACATTAACAAACCATACATCAATGGAAAGCTTATTTATTCAGCTTTCAGATGATGAATAAATCTCAATTTGAAAAACTGACCCTTATGACTGGTTTTGTGATCCAAGGTCACATATTTTTAATTAAAAATAGTGAATTTAAAAATATCTACACTGCACTCCAAAATTTAGAAACGCCCTAGAAAAGTGGGGTTTTGGACAAGATTGGCATGAATCCTTTTTAATTTGTGATAATTTTGCACTGATAAGGGACAACACAGACTATGAAAAAAACATATTTAATTACATAAAGAGTTTATACATAGAAAAAAAAAAAAATTTCGATTTATCAAAATATCCAGCATTAGCAGCTATTACAGCTCTGCATAATCTGGGCCTAAATTGATTGTATTCTAAACTTAATTGGCAATCAATTGTTGAAGCTATTAAAGTGTGCTGACCCAAAAATCTTTTAAAAACCTGGGCCAAGTTTAAACCAGTAACCAGACATCACAGCTGACTTTGACATGTATATATTGCCATTATTATGTCATCAAAATGAAAATTATTATTGCTGCTCTTCAATGATAATGTCGAGTTACTTTAATGTATTTGCACCAAAAAATGATAAGGATTTATGCTGATATCGTCCAAAACCACACTTTGCCATGGGTGTTTACAAACTTTTGGAGGGCAGTGTACATCTACATATCTGATATGATTATTAAACTTTCCTTGTGTATTTTATTTTTGCTTCTGTATTGGTTATCTTAGTGAAAAATACATTTATTTCATGCTACAAATTATACTACAAATACATTGACAATTTATGTACTTAATAAAAATACCCTGCAATTGTACTTTTAGTATGCTGAACTGGTATATTTAAAGCCTGCTAAACTGGAACAACTAATTTTGTACTTTAATTGTGCGGAAGTAGAGTTGAAGTCCAACTAAAGAAATACTTAAGTATATTTGATAGTGCTAAAGTATTACTATTGTAGTGTACTTTAGGTACACTTTAAATATATTGCATGTAAAGACCAATATTATTTAAAGATCATACAATCCTCATCAAGAGTGACATTTAAACATGATTTAGGCTTAATATTAAGAAATGTGCATTGTGTACATGTAGTACTCTGAATAAAGTTTAATTACAATTTATAACGAACATGTTAATAGACTTAAACTGTAATTAGTATAAAATAAATGCATTTGAAAACTATTACTTATTTACTAGGATATGCTGCATTATTATATCTGAGATTATGTAAGTAACATTTTTCCTCCATCAGGGTTTCATCTTCATCATCATCATCATCCTCATCCTCATCATCATCATGAATCATTCGTAAGCATAATTTCCTCTCAGATTACTCAAACGCATGTCTCGACGTTTTATTCCTCATCATCACGCTCTCCTCTGGTGCTGCAGATTTGGGCGGAGCTTCAGAGTTGGCCTTCATCAAAGAACCCAGTGATGTCATCGCGGTGAGGGACCGCCCCCTCATGCTGGACTGCCAGGTAGAGGGGGAGGGGCCTATCACCATCACCTGGCGGCGGAACGGCGTTCCCGTTCCTCTAGGAGCCAGAGCGGCCGTGCTGGATAACGGGACGCTCCTGATCCGGAACTTCCAGAAACGGCGCGACGGTGACGAGAGCGACGCGGGCGAGTACGACTGTGCGGCGCAGAACCGATACGGGCTGCTCATCAGCCGCAAAGCACACGTGCAGCTGGCCTGTGAGTGTCGCAGACACACTTCATGTCTCAGTAGTTTCTCATAGAGATTAAATATATTATCATGGGTCTGTTTTAGAAGAAACATCTGCTCAAACCAGCCTAATATGGCTTAGTTGGTGGTTTTAGATGAATGTAAGGTCTGTTTTTGCAGTGATTTGAGCATCTGTAACTCATGTTTGTCTTCTCTCAGCACTGCCTAAGTTTCACACGCACCCAGAATCCATGAGCGTGGATGAAGGCGGCGTCGCTCGATTTCACTGCGCCGTCAGCGGCGTCCCAGAGGCCAGCATCACTTGGGAAAGAAACAGAACGACTCTCAACGCAGATGATAACAGGTTAAACACACTCACATACATGAATAAAGCCTGAAACAACTACATATAACCAGCTATGATGATGATGATCTGATGTTGTGATGTACGTGTGTGTTCAGGTACACTCTCCTTCCCAACGGTATCCTGCACATCACAGGCGTACGTCAGGCTGACAGCGGCATCTACCGATGCGTGGCTAAAAACATCGCAAACACTCGCTACAGTCACGAGGCCCAGCTGTCAGTCACAGGTAGAGCCGAGCCCATCTTTCATCTGATGATATGACCTGAATCGCTAAGTGTCTCTGAATGACCTGTCTCTGTCTCTGTCTCTGTTTCTGTCTCAGTGGCAGCTAATCGTCTCTATAAGGAGCCGGTGATTCTCTCTGGGCCACAGAATCTCACTCTGAACGTCCACCAGACCGCTATTCTGGAGTGCATCGCCACCGGAAACCCACGGCCCATCGTGTCCTGGAGCAGACTGGGTAAAGAAAAAAAGATTATCAGCTTAAGATGACTTCAGATAGGACAAAACCAGCTGAAATCAGCTAAAACAACAATAACAACTCAGGATATTTGTGACCCTGGACCACAAAACCAGTCTTGGGTAGCATGGGTATATTTGTAGCAGTAGCCAAAAATACATTGTATGGGTCAAAATTATCGATTTTTATGCTACATCATTTGAATATTAAGTAAAGATCATGTTCCATGAAGATATTGTAAATTTACTACCGTAAATATATTAGAACTTAATTTTTGATTAGTAATAAGCATTGCTTAGAACTTCATTTGGACAACTTTAAAGGTGATTTTCTCAATATTTAGATTTTGCACCCTCAGATTCCAGATTTTCAAATAGTTTTATCTCTGCCAAAAATTTGTCCTATACAAACCATGCGTCAATGGAAAGCTCATTTATTCAGTGTTCAGATGATGTATAAATCTCAATTTTAAAAAATTGACTCTTATGACTGGTTTTGTGGTCCAGGGTCACATTTCTTATTTCAATTCACTGACTTGCCGACTATTACTATGACTATAATAACTATAATGATAACAATAATAGTTATAGCTGAAACACCCATATAACAACAACTATAATGATTGTAATCATAATGAACATAACAATAACTACAATGATAATGATAACTATAACACAACTGTAACACAGTTATAACAGAACTATAAAGATAGCAATGTTTATAATGATAAGCATCAAAAATGTCATACAGTAGCACTGTTTTGTTTTAAGTGCACTGTTTGTTTTTTTTTTGAAGAACCAGGATTCTTATATTCTTAGAAAACCTGGATAATAAGAGGAAGACTCATTTTATAAGTGTTCTTATTAAAGACCTGAAAAATGCCACAGGGCACAATTTTTAGGATGAATATACATTTTACTAGTTATGCCAAGCCCAAAAACATTTTATCAAATATAAATTGTGAGTAAAAATGACTGGGAAAATGATGCAGAATTATTGGTTAAAAAGAGCATAAACCCTGAAGAACATTCAGCTATTAAAATGTCTGCAATCTTAAAGCTTAATTACTTTAATTCTAATATATTTTAGTTACTTATTTCGGTCTCTGGACATTTATAGTTTCTGAAAAATTACAGCAGGCGAACTAGAGGAATCACTATATTTTTGGAGTGAGAGTCACTGTTCTACTGAATCTGAATCTGATGCTGATGTGTGTTTGTGTTGTCAGACGGTCGCTCCATCGGTGTGGAGGGCATTCAGGTGTTGGGCACGGGTAACCTCATCATCTCAGACGTGTCTCTGCAGCACTCAGGTGTGTACGTCTGCTCCGCCAACCGACCCGGAACCAGGATGAGGAGAACCGCGCTGGGACGACTCGTGGTGCAAGGTGCAATAAACACACACACACCATAACACCAGTCAAACCTGAAGATCAGTTCAGTTTAGTGCAGCTGAAGCACTGCACAGAGACTCATTAGAAAAGCTGAGTCTTTCCAACCTTAATTACCGTCAACATGTGAGGATATTAATGACTGATGCACTTCCTGTTAGACAGGATACTGAACAATAGCTGACCAGAGACCAGGCTTCATTTCCACACACACACTCTATTCTCTATTAGAGCAGTGAGACATGAACAAAGGGCTTTGACTGTGACCTCCGACCTCTGACCCCCCACCCCCACATCACCTCTAGCTCCATTAGCATATGGGAGGAGCTTGTAGATGGTCTGGTGAGCTCGTCTGGTTTGAGCAGCAGCTGCGTTTCAGACACACACACACAACAGCCAGATGGAGAGACACACATACAGACAGATGGGTTTTTGTGTATGTTTTATCTAAGTCATCTTTTGACTTTTCATGTTTAACACAGATACAAGATAAGAAATGCACACTTACCACACAGGAAGTGAATCAACTAAACACTCAAGACCACATGAAACAAAAGCACATGTGTAGCACTTACAGTACAGCTGGAGAAACGGAGAGTATTTCACAGTGTTTACTGTGTAATTATATGATCTTTTACTACAGTATTTTACATTATTGTTGAATATGTTAGAGTTTTACAGCGGTGTGGAGTATTTTCTGTTGTTTTACTAGACTGTTTTACAGCACTTTTAAACATTTTACAGTGTTTTACAGTGTTATGGAGTATTTTATGTTTTTTACTACAGCATTTGATTGAATATTTTAGTATTTTACAGCACCGTGGAGTATGTTATGCTGTTTTACAAGAGTATTTACGGCACTTTTGAATGTTTGTGTTTTATCGCTATGGAGTATTTGGTAGTGTTTTGGTAGTTTGGTAGTTTTAAGTGCTGTTGAGTATTTTAGTGTTTTACTGCCGTGTGGAGTATTTTATGTTGCTTTTCTAGAATATTTTACAGCGCTGTTGAGTATATTAGTGTTTGTATATGTGGAGTATTTTGTTGTTTTACTGGAGTATTTTACAGTATCATAGTGTGTTGTAGGGATTGTGCTGGGTTTGGGACGGACGGATGGATAATAGAAGAAAGTGAGGTAGAGGGGGAGGAATAATTGTGTCTGGGTGATGGATCACCTCTGACCTCAGACCCCTGACCTTATTCCAGCAGGCCTGTGTTGTGTGGGGGTTTGTGGTCTGGATTGATCGACCAGAGAGAGCTGGATGGGTGATTTTAGGACTAAAACACATAAGCAGCAGCATAAATTCACTATTTATAGAAATGAAACAACTGACTCAGTCTCTGCTCATCATACGACTTGATTACCAAATACTTCAAAAAATAAAACGTTGATTAGAGTGTGAATGATTTTAGTCTGTGTGCAGGATGAGATAAAATGTGCTCTGAGACAATGATCAGTTACACCGTTTACACTCATTAGACTCAGAATGATGCATATGAATTATTCTAAGACATAAATGCCTTTGTGTCATGAGTGCAGCTTCATGTTTGTGTATATATATTTATAATAAAACAAATTGTTAAAATATAAGCTGGAAAACATTTGCTTATTTTAGAAAAGTATTTAGAAAAAGGACAAATTCTGAGAAAAATAAAAGTATAAAATTATTGCAATTATTTATTTTTTTTACTGGTCTTTATAAAGTAAGACTAATATGACATACTATTGCATAATGTAAATAATGTACATAAAGTATATGCATTTGCAATACAATTAAACATTTGCTTATTTAAAAAAAACATTATGAGAAGAAAACAATTAATGCAATTAATTCCAAGATTTCTGACCAGTCTTTAGAATGCAGAATGAAATACAATTAAATTTAGAAAATATGAAAAAAAACTCTATATTATCTCACAAATAGACATAATATACACATTTTCTTTTGACAACCATACAAATACAAAAAAAATTGACCCCTTAGGAAACAAATGTTGTTAAACATAATTGAGTGAATCAGTTTTAACGATGTAGATCTAGCGGTGTCATGTGAACTGTGGTTAAGAGGTGCTCTTACTCAGTTTGATCATTCTGTGTACTCTCTCTCTTTGTGTCGTTCAGCTCCTCCAGAGTTCCTGCAGTGGCCTCAGTCTGTGTCGAAGCCGGCGGGCAGCAGTGCCGTCTTCACCTGTCAAGCTCAAGGTGTTCCTGATCCACACCTCATCTGGCTGAAGAACGGCAAGATCCTCACACCTGGAGACAACGTCAAACTCACCAACAACAACAGGTAAGAGTCAGCCTAAAGCCTTAATATTTTGAAATGGAACAGTTTATTGGACATTGAAACAAAGCTCCTCAAAAGATCCTGATGATCACTCACTGATTTTTCTACAAAATGACTCTTTAAAGCTGAAAGCTGCTTTAATCCAGTAAGTGTTGATGTGTAATATGTCTACAGTTATTGTAAAGCACCAGTTGAAGGTGGACATATGTACAATTACACTAAAAGACCTTTGACTTAATAAAACAACTCTATAGACTATCAATCAGAGACGGAAGGCGTTCAGTAGATTGTATGTGACCGTAAGTTTTGATCAGATGTCAGTGTAAATAATGACGTGTGTTGATGTGCAGCACATTGGCAGTGACGCGAATCACACCTGACGACGAGGCCATCTATCAGTGCATCGCGGAGAACAGCGCAGGAACCAACCAGGCCAGCGCTCGTCTCGCCGTCTCCCCGTCCGTCGATCTCCCAGAAGCCCCACAGGACCTGACGGTCACGCCGCTCTCCACCACCTCCCTACGGGTTCGCTGGACCCAGCCGGAGCCGCACGTGACCGCCGGCATCATCGGATACGTGCTGCACATCCGCAAACTGGGCGGTGAGACGACAGAGAGATGAACTGAGACCATCAGACTCACAATCAGACTCCAGACTGATGACTGACTGAATAATGTTTGTGTGCTTTCAGAGCCGGACAGCAGCGAGCTTCAGGAAGCCGTGAGCAAAGACACGTTTCAGCACGACTTCACGAACCTGGAGGCCTCCACCACCTTCTCCATCTACGTGAAAGCGTATTCTCCATTGGGAGCCAGTCAGCAGTCCAACAGCGTCATCGCCACCACACTCGGGGCCGGTAAGAGTTTACATGCAGCTTTAGGGGTAATGCATTACAAGTAACGTGAGTTACGTAATCGGATTACTTTTAAGTAACTAGTAGAGTACACATTACTTTCATATTTACAAGAAAATATCTGAGTTACTTTTTCAAATAAGTAACGGCAGCTACTTTTTCCCATTTATTGACTGACTAGTCTCCTGATGTGAACATGATGATGCTGCAGTTCTAGACTAAATGTGAACATGCATTTACTCATCTCACTCACAAAACAGATTCAGTCTTCATAAAAATGAATTAAAACAGTGAAATGCGAACTCAGAATATGACGCAAACCTGCAATAATTAAATGTTAAACATCCAAATATCCTTTATGTATTTAATTCCATTTTATTAACCAGTGACTTTGCTGCTGACCTTTGATGATCTAGTTCCAGGTCCAGAAAAAATGACTTTAGATAAACTAACATTTGTGCTTCATTTTTTTTTTTACTGCTGAAGAGTGTTGAACTTTCTTCTCTTGTGTTCTACTGTACGGATGTGAATTTACTTTTCAGCCTGAGGCTTATTCATTTCACTTTGGTGTGCAAGGGCTTTTACATTTTCTAAAAATAGAACTTTTTATATTAAAAACAAACAAGCAAGCCCTGAACAGATTTTAAATGTAGCGCAAAAGTAATGTAACGCATTACTTTACATAAAAAGTAACTAAGTAACGTAATTAGTTACTTTTTTAAGGAAGTAACGCAATATTGTAACGCATTACTTTTAAAAGCAACTTTCTCCAGCGCTGTTTACATGCATGCCTGACTGATTAAACTCATGAAATATATGTTTATATATATTAAATATGTGACCCTGGACCACAAAACCAGTCTTAAGTAGCACAGGTATTTTTGTAGCAAATTGTAAAAAAATACATTGTATTGATTTTTATTTTATGGAAAAAATCATTGGGACATTAAGTAAAGATCATGTTCCATGAAGATATTTTGTAAATTTCCTACCGTAAATGTATCAAAATGTAATTTTTGATTAGTGATATGCATTGCTAAGAACTTAATTTGGACAACTTTAAAGGTGATTTTCTCAGTATTTTGATTTTTTTTTTTTTTTTGCACCCTCAGATTCTCAGCCAAATATTGTCCTATCTCAACAAACCATACATCAATGTCCAAAAATTGACCCTTATGACTGGTTTTGTGGTCCAGAGTCACATATATGTATTAAATGTTGTCCAAAACACAATGGTAATGTAATGATCATTCTACACATGTACTAGTGACTCTAACTAATCTCACCCATCTGTCTGTGTGTCTGTCAGTTCCCACGATGCCCAGTTTCTTCACGAAGGTTCTGAACAGCACAGCGATGCAGGTGTTCTGGGAGCTTCCAGCTAAAGCCGGTCGAGTGGAGGGATACAAACTCTCTCATCGCATGCTGCCGCAGCAAGAGTTCAGACATGAGGAGCGATTCCCTGCTCACATCAACACACACACCATCTCTAACCTCGGTCAGTACACACATGTTGTGTTTACATGTTTTATGGGGACATTCCATAGGCGTAATGGTTTTTATACTGTACAAACCGTATTTTCTATCGCCCTACACCTAAACCTAGCCCTCACAGGAGACTGTGCACACTTTTACTTTCTCAAAAAAACTCATTCTGCATGATTTATAAGCCTGTTTCCTCATGGGGACCTCACAAATGTCCCCACAAGGTCAAAATTTACTGGTATTACTATCCTTGGTCCCCATAACGTGATAAATACCAGGTGCACACACACACACACACACACACACACACATATCAACACACACCAACACACGTGTGTCAGTCTGACGGTCAGTGTGTGTTTCTTTTGCAGAATCATCAGCGGTGTATGAGATTCAGCTCACGGCCTTTAATGGAAACGGCGACAGCATCGGCAACAAGCGGCTCGTCTCGTTGGCTGAGACTGAAAAGAGCGGGAAAGAGGCAACAGGTGAAGCTTCATCTTCATCATATGCAAACCATATCTGCAAACAATAATTGAACTGAAAACGAATCAATGATTCAGAATCTGATCTCAGAATAGATCTGTTTAAATCAAAGATGTGACTTTGAGAGTCTGGTTTATTTTTGGCTAGCAGTTTTAAACTGAAAATCGTAATTTTAGTAGCCAAATTAGCTTTTAAGTGAAAGTTCACTTCAGTGCCTGTTCATGTTTAACACTGAAAGCATCAGTCGTCTGTAGTGTGATTCACACACACTAGATGGAGCCAGAGACAATCACACACTTTCAAAGTCACTATTCATCCTTTCCTAACAGCTTTACTCGGATATTTATTATCAGCTGCTTTACACAAAATACACATTCTGTTTTTTTTCTGTATGCTTTTATGTGAAGTTCCTGTATTTATTGGATTCTCTACTACAGTACATTTTACAATGCAAAGACATGTTCTATAACACTGCAGTTTTACTTCACTATGATAATCCTGACCTGATTTGGTGTGTGTTTTATATGTGTGTGAGCAGCAGGTGAGAGTGTGTGTAACTGTCGTCAGGATGGCGAGGGCTCCATGACGGCTCTGGTGGTCGGGATCCACATCGGCATGGCCTGCATCATATTCTGTGCTCTCTTCCTGATGTTCGGCTACCGGCACAGGTGCGTCTGTCGT
This sequence comes from Labeo catla, assembly GCA_012976165.1. Lineage (NCBI taxonomy): Eukaryota > Metazoa > Chordata > Actinopteri > Cypriniformes > Cyprinidae > Labeo > Labeo catla. The sequence goes on from VONZ01001891.1 coordinate 17,115, forward strand.
TCTCACTGTCACTCACACATACTGTGATTATCAGACACAGCGTTCTGACTCTGTGTGTGTGTGTGTGTGTAGTTTTTTCTGTCAGAAGGGTTCTCAGGGCGACTGGAGTCTGTCAGCAGGACAGAGTGTTTCCCAGAGAGACGCCGCAGCTAAAGACGCCAGCATCCGAGCAGCCGACGCTACCGAGCTCACGACACAGGTAAACACATCACTGACATCAATATAGTCCTACAGAGACACATTTTTTAATATTTAAAGCTAATTATAGTTATTTTTTTACATTTATTAATTTAGCACATGCTTATCCACAGTGACTAATAAACCCAAAGTAAACCTGAACCTGCTCCCAAATGAATACTTTCAGTATTGTAGAATAAAAACAATTTAGAATAAATAAAATCTTTAGCATTATAGAATAAAATCAATTTAGAATAAGAAAAAAAATACTTGTAGCATTATAGAACAATGCATTTTTGAATAAATAAAAAATGTTTTAACAGAGAATTAAATTGTTTTAAACTTACTTATAGCATTATAGAATAAAAGCATTTTAGAATAAATAAAAGAAACCTTTAAGCATTATACATTTTTGTATAATAGAATAATTGCATGTTCAAATGAAGAAATATTACTTTTGCATAAAATAAAGAAGCATTTTAGGATATATTTAACTAATAAATTTAGCATTATAGAATAATAGCACTTCAGAGTGAAATGCTTTTAGTATTGTATAATGCATTTTAGAATAAATAAAAAATGCTTCAAGCATGATAGTATAGTAGCACTTTATAATAAATACTGTCATTATAAAATAAATGCATTGCGTTATACAATAAGTAAGGGATAATCAATGGCTTGCCATGCATTTAAAGGATTTTAAATGCACAATACAGAGGCAAAGAACCACTTGACACGAAGTGCATTTAAAATCCTTTAAAGCGCGGCAAGCCATTGATTATCCCGCTTATTCCAGGGTCATTTGCAAAGTTATAGACAAGTTAAAAAACTAGTATTGCTCTTTGCAGTGCAAATATATTTGTCCAAATGGGTAAAAATTACATTGGCTCTAGCATTCTCCGTCCTCTCTATCTTTCTGTGTGTGTTTGTGTGCATAAATTAAAGCAGCGCATTAATGTAGAACTGTGATTAAACTGACTTGGAACTACCTCTGCGTTAAACGGTTTTACTGCATACCTGCCAGCCAATCAGAATCCAGTATTCGACCGTGGAATAAATGCATTTTAGAATAAGACAATACTTTTAGCATTACAGAACAAAAACATTTTAGAATAAATAAAATAATACTCTTATATTCTAAATGTTAATGTTTTTAAAAAATATATCTAGAAGTAGATATAGATAAAATTAATAATTATATATCATTTGAACTGAATTATTGTCCTGGTGTTCCTCAGGCTGCTGCAGCGGAGCGTCCAGCGGCGGTTCCTCAGTGTCAGGTGATGATTGAACCTCAACCCGTCCACCCGCCGGACACGGGCACCGGCACTGATACCGGCACCGGATGAGGCACCTCTACCCCCAACACCCCCCTTCAGCTGTACAGCGACCGTTTCTCTTTCACCAAAGCCTTACACAGAACTCACACACTTACTCACACACACACGGAGCTCGTGATCAACGTCAGTTTAGAACGACACGCTGCATCTGTTCCAAACCTGAGTCACCTACATAGACAACATCCTAACCATCATGCAGCATCACACGGTACTGATTAGGAGTTTCACATTTAGCATAAATACACACACACACATACTGGGTAAAATTCCAGCAGGTTTTGGGTTCGATTCCCAGGGAATGCATGAACTGAAAAACAATGTATAGCTTGAGTTCATTAGATTTAAACGTGCCAAATGCATGAATGTAAAGGATGCATGTGATGCTGTCTTAGAATGAGATCAATAGACATCTATGCGTTCAGTGCTGTCTATGTAGGTGACTCGCTAGGGTTGGAACACAGCTCCAAATTAAATACTCATTAGAGTTTCCAAACAAACCTTAAACTTGGTTAATGTTACTAACGAATAACAAACTGAACTTCATCCTGTTAAACCAAAAACGCATGTTCTATGTGACTGAACAGATGAAGAGTTAGTCTGTGTGTCGTGTGATTGGATGTTAATAATTCACCGTATGAGCCTGTGTGCAGCTGAAGCCCCGCCCTCTTCCCTTAAGCCCCTCCCACTCCACCAAAACTCCTTCCAAAGAGCCGTGCCTCCGTCTGACCGTCTGCCTGTCCTGCTGCTGCTGCTGCTGGGAAAAACACTCTACCTCAACCACACGCGTCTTCAAACGGGTCCTCTGGGATCCGTCGGAACCTCTGGCAGCGGCGAGTTTGAGCTCTGCTGTGACTTTTGACGTTTTACAAGACTCTTTCTCAGATTTTGTGATACGAAGAAGCTTCTGTGAAAGTTGAGGGACGTCCAAAGAACTTCTGCTCTCTTTTCTTTCTTCACGGTGTTCCACAAACACACTGATGTTTCCTTTCAGTCATTTGTAAAGTTGTTTCCTATACGGCAAAAAATATATATTTTGAAATATATTTTAAAATATCTATCAAAATATACAAAAAAAATATTTCTAAAATATTTTTCAAAATTTATACGTGAATATATTTTGTCAAAATATTTTTTGGTCATTTTTTAATACATTATAAGGAGTATTTAAACAAAAACAATAAAATAAAAAATACATATTACAATAAGAAGTTTTGATAAGCATAATTACAAGCTATTCCATCCAAATTTCATTGAGCTTCACGGTTTACAACATATATTTAAAATATATTTTGGCCAGAAAAATATATATTTTTTGCCGTACGGTTAGTCTTCCTGGTTTTCTGTCAGTTGTGTTGGTGATTTAAACCAGAAAACTGAATAGCTGACCATTAACCAAAGCTAAACGCACTCGTTAGCTCGAGCTCATAACATGATAATGCCGATTACCTCAAAAACACAGATTCTATTCTAGAAATTATAACTAATAATAATAACTAGCAGATATGGGATATATTTTCATATGATATACCAGAAAATAAGACCTGCTTCTTTGTATGTGATGTTGAAGCTGAACTTGCCAAATAGCGGTTAGTGTTGAGACCAAATACCTCGTATTTCTTCTTCTAAAGCACATGAAGGAAGCCGAAGCCAGTCTGATGGTGTTCATGTGTGTGTCTGTGTGCTTAACTAACCGGTTTAACACACTCTTCACTGTTTGAATAGTTACCAAAATAACACGTTCTAGGATTCACGTAAAGTCTTTAAACCTTTCGGACTCTGATTCTTGTTGAAACACAAACAAAACCAAAATGTAAAAACTAAAATAAAGCAACAAGATTAGAAACCGAGGCCAAACTTTTAGACGAAACAAGTGGAGAAACGTCTGTTCTCTTGCAGAACTTTGATTTACTTTCCCACGGATGAAAACTTCTTTTTCTGCTTGATTTGGGAAATATTGCCAAAATAGATGTACGATTGTTCTTTAATGTTATTCTTATATTGTAGCTGTTCTTTTCATTCATTTTAATTATTTTGCAATTTTATTTCTTCTCTTTCTGTAGAATTAAAATGTTAGAAGCTTGAGAGTTTGAAACAAGTAGATTGTTGATTGCAAAAAAGCCCCTCATGTTTATATGGATTACAGTCATTCCAGGTGTGATTTTATTGCGTTATTGTTGAAGAAAACACCTCAGACTCTGAAATTTGCTGCTTTAGGATCGAATGGACTCTTTTATATTCCAGATGAAATGTTCATGTGTGACTGATTGCTCAACATGTCTATTATTTAGGAGAACTTGTCTAGAGTAGATGCTGATTTTAAATGCTTGTACCAATGAGAGAAGTGATGCTTTAACCTTCAGGATTGTTCTTTTCTCAGCACCAAACGCTCCTGTAGCTTTACCCTGCTGTTACTCTGGTACTGACGTTCAGCTGATGAAACTTGAGATACGAAAAGAAAATGCAGCAGATATTGGTTTATTCTCTGCTGGTCACCGTGAGTTTCTCAGCTGAAATCTCGTTTTTCTTCCTTCAGTCGGTTGTATTGAACCTCTGTGCCAAATAAAACAGCGTTACGTAGAACGTTATGCGTTATGTGTTTCATTATTTCTGGGCTGAAATTAATTCCATGTTTAGAATCTTCAGTATATAATTTGATATCTGGGATATGGTCATTGCACTACACTGGGCTGCTTTTACTGGTGTGGGCTAGTTTTGTTATGCAGACCTGGCAACCCTGGCTGTATGGAGCAGAACAGATGCTTTCAGGTTAGAACTGTAGTGTACGTTTTCCATCTGAACTAAATGATTTTTATTTCTATGAAAAATAAAATGACTGAGGGAGCGGTGCCACAGTGGGCAAGTAATATAACGGGTGTACGAACAAACACCATGTAACACGACTTTGGCAGCAAGCCTGTAACTCCACAATTATTGTTATGTGCCAAATTGTGGGATCACACATAGTGCGAAAATTATATACAATATTATTTTATAGTATGTGACCCTGGAGCACAAAACCAGCCTTAAGTATCACGGGTATATTTGTAGCAATAGCCAAAAATACATTGAATGGGTCAAAATAATTTTTCTTTTATGCCAAAAATCATTAGGACATTAAGTAAAGATCATGTTCCATGAAGATTTTTTGTACATTTCCTACTGTAAATATATCGAAACTTAATTTTTGATTAGTATTGTGCATTGCTAAGAGCTTCATTTGGACAACTGTAAAGGTGATTTTCTCAATATTTTGATTATTGTTAAGGAAAACAGATGCTTTTTGAAAAGGCTCTCCAAAGTGGATGAATTTGAAAAACAACGTTTTCGTTTTGTAGTGCAGACTCTTAAAACAAAGGCTTTTAAAAAACATGACGCATGTTTAGTCATGTGACGCATGTTGTACCAATAGACAACTATGTTTATACTGGTAATTGTGTACTATTCACTTTCACACTGTTGCTACAGATATTTACTTTGTACACTCTTAATTTCACAGCTCTAAAAAGATGACAGAAGATGACATGGTGCAGTTGCAGAAAAGCGAATTTAACGTTTTCCGACATTTCATTGTGAATGATAAACTTTTGGAAAACACTTCCCTGATAGCACATCCCACTGCGCAATGTGACGTCGTAGTGATGTCTTTTCCATGTCATTTTTGGACGTCCAATTTCCGTCCATTGATGGGGTTGTTTTGTAAAAACATATGGGCTACCAAATAAATAAATAGTAATACAGATAATAAATCTTGTTTGTTTATAAATAATCTGTATTCATATATATAATCATGTTGATAGGCTCTATTCTGTAAAACACATTTACTGCAACTGCCATAGACGTCCAAATGACGTCCAAGTTGGGTAATGGATAGACGTCCAAATAGTGGACCTAGTTTGGACGTCGAATAGATGTCCATAATTGGTCATGGACCGACGGACCCAATATAGACATGATCTGCACGTCTATCCGACGTCCAATGTTTAGTGGGATGTACATCTCAAAGACATCTGTTTGACATCTGCATTTGATGACAAGACGTCTATTGGACGTTTCCTATCAGATGTCAAATAGACGTCTATTAGACGTCTTTAAGATGTTTATGATTTAGAATGTATGTAAAACTGACATATTACAGACACCTGCCAGACGTTTGTATAGATGCTTTCCATTTCAAAAGATCTTTAACAGACATCTTGCAGACGTGTTTGAAAAGCGTTTAAGAGCGTTTTAAAACGCAAACTCCATTTTCAAATGTATCCGGATTAAAGTAGACATAGCCTCTGATTAACATGGGAAAAATACAATTTATCGCGGCGTTAGTTATGACGCGATAATGTTTGCAGGAGTGGAACAGAACACACACTCCATCACAATAATCAGAAATTCAGCGGGAAAACAGTCCCGCTCTAGTTCAAACGCATGCGCTTTAGGACGAGTCATTTCACTAGCCGCCATCTTGAATCTGCGATTGTTTTCTTGTACGTGATATTTCTCGTCACAATTTTTCTGAGTAAAAACGACTGCGTTTGAGTGACTTTCAAAGGGGAAGGATGCTTTTTATACCCATAAGGGTGTAGTTACGAAATCTACCAGCAGGGGTTAACCAAACCACGCTAACCAGCTAAACTAAACCATGTGCTCAGAAACTACTGACGAATATTGAGAAGACTCAGAGATCGTCATCAGCAGGTTTGAAAATGTTCTTTTTACCACATGAACACCACATTATGTAAAAACACGATATTATAGACTGAGAATAATATACAGGGGTGTTGTTGTATAGTTTCTGTCCGCTGATCCAGAGTCAGTCCACCTTCACTTTCAGAATGAGTTAATATATCGGCTCAGATTAACTCCACACTAAATATAGAAAGTGCTGAAGGAGGAGAAAAGGTGTTTGTGCATGTGTTTGTTCTCACAGGATCATCTCAAGTGATGTTACATCTGATAACCAATGCCTTTTCATTTAAAATGGATCTTCATAATTTATTAATGGAACACAGCAGATTGATTGAACAGCAGATTAACTCTTATTAAGGAGATTTGATCTCTACAGCAGATATTGAATCTCTCTGGAACATGTGCAGCTCATGTTTCTCAAACAAAACATTTTAAAAATGTGTTATTTTCATGACTGTTAAGTACGTAAGTAGCTTACATAACAGTTTCTGTAATACAAAAAAATAAAATAAAATAAAATAATGAATTTAAATTAATAAATTAGCGTATGTATATTTGGACAGGAGGATTTTTGTGCCATATTACAGTAATGAAAATAATTTTTTTGAGAATTTGAGCATAATTGTCAAGAAAATAACGTCACCCCTGGTGAAAAAAACAGCATATGCTGGTTAGTATGTTTTGATGCTGGGATGCTGGTTAGATGTGTTTAGGTGCTGGTCTAAGCTTTTTTTTTTTAGCTGGTCATAAACCAGCAAAGGACCAGCTTAAACCAGCACCAAAACACATCTAACCCGCATCCCAGCATCAAAACCTTTCTACCAGCACAAGCTGGTTTTTTCACCAGGGACAATGGAACATATCTTAGTACTTTATTAAACATGAAGGCCTGGGGTCAGTTGCATAAACAAAGTCACCACATTGAGACGGTGTCTTAAGAACTAACTAGTAGTCAACCAAGTGGTTAGAAGTTTTACTTTTTAGATTCAAATTAGATCAGTCTATGTTTTTACATAACTGACTTTGAAAAGTTATGACCAGTCTTGCAGAAAAAATTAGGTGTCTAACCTTTAAGACTGATCTAAACAGTTTATGCAACTGGCCACTGTTGCACAGACAGGGATTAAACTAAACCAGTATTAGGCCATAGTTCAGTTAGAACATTTAAAGGTGAAGTCCACTTCCAAAACAAAGATTCACATATAATGTACTCATCCCCTTGTCATCCAAGATGTTCATGTCTTTCTGTCTTCAGTCGTAAAGAAATTATGTTTTTTGAGAAAAACATTTCAGGATTTTTCTCCATATAATGGACTGATATGATGCCCTGATTTTGAACTTCCAAAATCATTTACAACTGCATTTGGGATCATTTGAAGCCACATTTAAACTGCATTTTGGAAGTTCAAAATCGGGGCACCATATCAGTCCATTATATGGAGAAAAATCCTGAAATGTTTTTCTCAAAAAACATAATTTCTTTACGACTGAAGAAAGAAAGACATGAACATCTCGGATAACAAGGGGGTGAGTACATTATATGTGAATCTTTGTTTTGGAAGTGGACTTCTCCTTTAAGTAGTATTTATAAACATGCCTGGTGTGCATCTTGAGACAAAACAAAGGCACTGATGTATGTTAAGATCAGTCAGTGCAAGTTTCTTTTAGTTGAAATAGCTCAGACTTACATTTTAGTCTGGGACTAGGCTAAAGCCTTGTCTGTGAAACTGGTGGGGGGTGGGGTGGGGGGGACTTATTTTCTTAGTTAAATATAATCCATGACTTCATTATTTTGATCTTAGTGTGAAATATGACCTGCGCATGTTCTGAAGTTCAGGCCAAAATGTCACAGACAGAAAGTGATGCATGAATAATTAAAGCAGCAGCAGTAGTGTGTGTGTGTGTGAGAGAGAGAGAGAGAGAGAGAGAGAGAGAGAGAAAGAGTGTGTGCATGCATGAGTGTCCTGCCTGTGTTGCCATGGAAACGGGTCATCCCTTGTCACATGACCTTGTCTTTGACCGCAGTGCGCTGACAGTCCTCATGTATAATTCAGCGCTTGAAATGCGTCTCGCTGCGAAACTGTTTCACACTCACGGACGCACAGAAAATAGCTTTGCTAGCAACATTTCCAATATTCCTTACATTACAGAGGAGAGTTTTCGCTGACTTCTGGAATCTTTGGAAAGTATGAAATGATTAGTCACATGACATTTAGAGCTCATGTGATTGGCTCAAAACATTAATGAGGTGACATGAGACTTGCATGACAAAACTACATTTCCCATCAGTCTGTGCTGCTGCATAAAATACACAGATCAGATAAGCATCGATCAGTTACACATCTAACACAAACAGAACAAAGCAGATATCATTTACGTACTTAATGATTTTTAAGTGTAAGAAATTATTCAGATAAAAGGAGTCTAAATCAATGAGGAATATCAGAAGCCAAGTCCTGACTATGGCAAAAGGAAGAGTTGGGGATGGAAGAGGGTGTTTTGCTCCTGAGCAAGCGACAAAGCTGCCGAATAATACTGAATAGAGCTTATATAGGAATGCCATGATAAGTGTCGTATTCCTATAGGTGGATGTGATTAGCTGAGAGTCAGCTGATGCGAGCTTAACTCACGTGACCTGCCAGTACTTGCGCTATATGCTTAATAGTTGGACAGTAGTGAAGTATTTTTACTTTACTCAAGTAAATTTAAAAAGTATCTGTAGTTTATCAGAGTGTTTTTCTTTGGAAAACTTCACTACATTTCAAAGGATAATGTCATACGTTTTACTGCACTACATTTCATAAATAAAAATTGGTTTACCTTTACTACTTAAGAACATTAAAAATGTAGTACTTTCTTGTACTCAAGTAAATCTCTGAATTACTTTTAGTTGAGCAAAAGAAAGAAAGTAATAGATTTCTTATGTCATTAAGTATTAAGTGATATTTAATATGAAACAGTGCAGTGAAAAGTACAGTTTAATGATTTGGAATGTTGTGAAGTAAAGAAAAACACTGATAAAGTACAGACATATAGTTGATTGACATAAGCGTTTTACCTCAGATCAGCTGTCTCAGTCCGACCTCCATTGTTTTGATGCTGGAGCAGGGATGTAAGTTAGACAAGAACATCTCCGATTGAGCGATTGAGGTGTTGTGTTGCTGGATGTAATAATGAACATAGTGGTCGCCATTTACTCCCGACATCTGAGCCGCTGAAGATGCAGTAGATTACGTTTGTTTGTGAAGGGAATGCGCCTCCCGATCTACATATATCCGTCTATGTTCACGCAAATCATTCGTGATCCAGCTTCACTTACAGTAGAAGTGTGTATAAGCGTTTTTTTATGAATCTTTGGGATTGCCTTTGCTAATAATGTGCTAGTTAGCAAGTTTAGCGGTAACACACGGCTAAATGCGGCTAAAGTAAACAGGCTCGTCACTCCACAGAGAGAAGAGAGGGGCGGAGTGAGCAGAGCTTATTTGCATTTAAAGCAACCTTGACCAGAATAGGATGATGTCTGCAGATCTGATTTTGGCAAGCTAAAAAGGGTGTTATTTTACACTACCATTGAGAATTTTTAACGAAAGTATATTATAGACTTTTCATTAAGACCCTAAAGAATCATACCAACTTGGAAAATGGGCATCCGATGACCCCTTTAATGTCATTTGACAGATGTCATCAGTGAATGCATGTTGTGCCAAAACAATGTTAAATGATTCACCAGTGATTCCCCTAGGATTCCAGGTTTGGGGGGGGCGTGGTTTACAAACGGTAAGGTACATTACTCTCTGTGTAATAACAAAAACATTTATTTCAGTGAAAAAATAAGCAAAAAAATCTCAATTTCAACATTTTGAACAATAGGGCCCTACAATCTTTTTCTTTTTTTTTTTTCAGAAATTCTTGTGTTTTAATTTTCTGATAATCAAATACAGGCATTAAATATTTTTTTTAATGAAATTAAATTAATTAAATTAAACCTTTTTATTTGTTGCCAAACAAGAGTTTTTCTGTTATTTCTGTTATTATTATAATTTCTGCATTTAACGGTTTAATTAAATTTGCCAGAAATAGGAATATTTAAACACCTACATTATACTGTACAAAAGTAATACAAGACTAAAACATTTCTGTTACATGTTAAACCGTACTTTTATTTTGACAGTTTGCCGGTTAGTTTTTGTGTATATACTACGGTATGATGCTAATTTTCTCAAATGAAACGGTAAAATTTACATGAAGTGACTCTCACAGCAGTTCTGGAGATTAAGTTCATGCGTTTATGTCGTCATATAATGAGAGGCAGAGGCCGAAAATAACCGCGAGTCACGTGTGCTTCATTATTTGTGTAGTAAACAAAGCCGCGTCTCCGCCATTCATTCATACAGAGCCAAGCGGAACATGGAGGAATCATATTTAAACCGTCTTGTTGCGTTTTAATATTCACAGACACTAGTCTATATCGCGATTCGAATTAAGTGAGAGACCTACTTTTGAATTATTAAACCAAAAATTGACAAATTCTGCGGCATCCCGCGCTATAGAGTAAATTCTGTTTTTATGAATGGACTCCGCGATCCCGTCCGCGTTTTAGCGGAGGAGAAATTGTAGACGCGTGACCACGTAACGTTAGAGACAGAAATGACATGCCGTTGTGTAAATAAGATAAATAACATAAGGATATTTCGTTTTTTAAATAAAAGAACAAGGTATAGACCTGTTCTATAGGAAAGGTAAACTTAAATGACGTCTGTTGTGATCTGGCGCTATATAGAAAATAAAGTTTAGATGACCTTAAAGGGGGGCGGCGGCTGCCGTTGGGGGGGCGGGCCGCCCCCCAAATATAATGGTAGGGGAAACACTGATTCACAGTTTAGCCCACATAGACTGATGTTATGCTCGCTGTGTGAAGAGTTTTGAAAAAGTGACCTAAGTATTGAGAAATGTGACCTAGCGATTGTAAAAAAACAAAAAAAAACAAAAAAAAAACAAAGGTAAATCACAAGACACGTCTGGTCATGACTGGGATGTTCTTCTAGTACATATTTTTAAACAGAATTGACATTTACACTTCTTTAGCTGTTTAAAAAAGTCAATAACGCTCAATAGAATTCATGATGAGTTCTTTCCCATAATGCTTCTCTGTTTATACCTGAAGTGTGTTTCTGTGAGGCTGACGGTCAGAGTGATTGAATGTGATGACACTCTGACGCACTGCAGCGATGATCCGGAGATCTTTACTGACACTCCTGGGATCCCAGAAAGCTCTTAGTCAGTCACTTTACACCCGTTCAATCTATTAAACATCCTTCCTTTCTCTTTCAGCGTGTTAAGAGAGGAGGAGAGGACTGTTGGAATAGTAGATATATAGATAGATAGAAGGCAGGGTCAGGACGAGCAGGTTGACTGTGTTTAATTGTCTGTATTAACAGCTGATATTTCTGACAGACTGTGTTTACAGTGTTTGCGATGCAGCAGTGTGTCACTGAAGAACAATTGTTCTTATATATAGAGATTCTTCATTTCATTTCAGAGCATGTGTCCATTTACTGACTGTCTGATGTGCACAGAAATCATCAAATCTGACTCATTCATGTCATTCAGAGTCAGTGTGAACATCACATCAGTCCACATGGAAATGATTGAAACCAGTTTGAACTTCCTGTAGCTCCATCAGTGGAGCAGACGCTAGAAACACCAAGGTCATGGGTTCAAATCCCAGATAGAACAGATCAAATGTATAATGCAATACAAGTCACTTTGAATAAAAGCATCTGGCAAATGCATGAAACTGCATATTGAGATCTTTGTGAAGCAGCGTTTAGCATAAGCTGACTACTAAACTACAAACTGTGTTTGAGTAATTTTCTGTGAAATAATCAGAACTACTTTTGTATCAGCAGAAATTATGAGCAACAAAGTTGCATTTTGCACAAAATTCTGTACAGGATCGATGCTGCTAGACCATTTTGTGTATATATCAGTATTTTTGTCTTGTGTTTTCCAGTACAAATATCTAAACGTTCTTAAATCAGAATATATTTAATGGAACAGCAAAATGACATGAAATATTAAGTCTTGTTTAACAAGAAGTTTAAGAAATGCCAACTTGTTTTCCCTTTGAAAGTAGTACATTTTTCTGACCTCATTAGCAGATATTTGTTCTTGTTTTAATCATAAACTCACTTCATTTTGATCATTTTCTCATTAAACAAGACTTCGTATCTCATGTAATTTTGCATCTTGATTTAAGAATGTTTAGATATTTACACAGTCAAAGGTTTTTGTAAGTAAGTTCAGTAAGATTGTTAATGTTTTTAAAGAAGTCTCTTCTGCTCGCCAAGCCTGCATTTATTTGATCTAAAATACAGTAAAATTGTGAAATATTTTTCCTATTTAAAAGAACTGCTTTTTATTTGAATATATTTTAAACTGTAATTTATTTCTGTGATGCGCAGCTGAATTTTCAGCATCATTACTTCAGTCTTCAGTGTCACATGATCCTTCAGAAATCATTCTAATATACTGATTTGCTGCTCAACAAACATTTTATTATTATTATTATTATTATTATCAATATTTTAAAACAGTTGAGTACTTTTTTTTCAGGATTGATGAATAGAAAGATGAAAAGGTCAGCATTTATCTGAAATAAAAAGCTTTTGTAACATTATACACTACACCATTCAAAAGCTTAAAGTCAGTTTTTTGGGAAAGAAATTATAGAAATGAATACTTTCATTTAGCAAGCATGCTTTCAAATGATCAAAAGTGATGATAAAGACATTTATACTGTTACATAAGATTTCTATTTCAGATAAATGCTGTTCTTCTGAACTTTTTATTCATCAAAGAAACATGAAAAAAAGTCACTCAGCTGTTTTCAACATAATAATAAACATTTTTTGAGCAGCAAATCAGAATATTAGAATGATTTCTGAAGGATCATGTGACTGGAGTAATGATGCTGAAAATTCAGCTTTGAAATCACAGGAATAAATTACATTTTAAAATATATTCAAATAGAAAGTAGTTATTTTAAATAGTAAAAATATTTCAAAATTTTACAGTTTTTTCTGTACTTTAGATCAAATAAATGCAGGCTTGGTGAGCAGAAGAGACATCTTTAAAAATGATAAAAATCTTACTGGACTGTTAGTGTATGCTGGAAAACAATGCAGAAATACTGAGGGAGAAGCACTTTTTGCAGTGTCTACATTGGCGATTCTGGGTAAGAAAGAGCTGTAAAGTAGATCAGATTCAATGCCAGTCAAGATTTTATGCAAAAAAAAATGCCTAAATAAAGTTTTAATGCAAACTGTTACCCTGCATGCAAACGCACACAGATCAGCAGCGTAAACATACAACACAGACGTCTTGTGTTTCAGCACATCCAGCTGCTTTAATAACAAAGCCACGCTGGGAAATCTGTGAAGTTATTCTAAAACTGCGAAGGCTTCTGTGTAAATCTGCTCTGAGCTCTTTTCATTAGTTGCCCACGGACCCCGCGGCGCTCCAGCGGCTCACAATCTGAAGGCCGAGGTGTTTATTGTGAAGTTCTGATAACCGGAGTCGTGAGTTTGAGATGCGGTTTACGTGCTCTTCACGCTGGCCGGGTCGGACTCGTGTTCTCCGTGTCGGGCCGAGAGCCGGTCCAGAGTGCGTGGAGAGTCTGCGGGCATCCGGCAGCGGCAGCAGCGGGCGAGATCGGCGCGGAACGAGGGCGTGTAGAGGCCGTAGATCACGGGGTCGCAGCAGGTGTTCAGGTTCCCGAACACGAAGAGCAGGTGATGGATGTACTCGGGCGTGACCTTCAACATCTCCGGCTGGAACCAGTACCAGATGCCCAGCAGATAGTAGGGCGTCCAGCACACCACGAACGACAGGACGATGATGATGGTCATCTTAAGCGTCTTCATCCGGGCCTTCGGGATCATGTCTGTGCCGCTGCGTCTCAGAGACTCGCCCGCTGCAGAGACAAAATGTCATCGGTGATCAAATTCCTTGAACCCTAGAGCTTCGTGTTTGCAACATTAAGGTCATGGGTTCGATTCCCAGAAAATGCATGAGATAATTTATTTTTGCATTTGACAGATCAGTTTACATTGCGTTCAAGGCATATATTTGATTAGTTCATGCTTTTCCTGGGAATCAAACTTATAACCTTGTTGTTGCAAGGAAGTGTGCAGGAAGGCTAAAACTAAACCTGATCAAATGTAAAGCTTGAATGCAATGCATGTCAGATAACACATGTGCCAAATGCAAGAATGTTAAAGTGAAACGAGCCCCCAGTTTTTGTAATTTTGATTCAGTTCTAGTTATTTTAGTACATCAAATTGAAAAAAAATAAATTAATTAAATTAAAATAAATAAATGAAATTGGCAACTAAATTAAATAACTTCTTAATATTTTTAGTTAGTATTTTTTTTTTGTCAAGCAAAAATAAATAAATAAATAAATAATCGCTGTGATTTTAGATTTAGTTAACAATGTTCCACATATGAAACTTCTAATATTTTAACATCCAAAAAAAAAGACAAATTAACTGGTATTGTTTTTTTTTTGTTTTTAAATGCCTAAATTAATTTATAAATTACTTAAGTAAATATGGTGCAACTGGACAGTTTTTGTTACTAATTCTGAAAAAATAAACCTTTTTTTTTTTTTCAATTTGTTTACTTTTCATTCATCACAGAATCAGATCTGTACATACTGAAAATGTTTGGATACATTTAAAAATAAAAATAAATTTTAGAAAAATGTTAAACAATAATTGTTAAATTATAGTTTCAAAATACAGGATTAGCCTACAAGCAAAATTCATTTAAAAACATATCAGCAGCCCAAATCCTAATCATTAAACTAACATTTAATAATAAACACTATTCTGTATAGCAACAAGCTTTTTAAGGTGCTTACAAAAAAGGAATGTTAAACTAAAAAGTAAACATTAATAATAAGAGAATAATGTAAAATGTAACTCATATGAGAATAGCAGGGTGATGTTTTTTTTTTCGTGATAACACACACTCCTTCAGTGTTCACCTGTCTCTAAGCCCATAAAAACATCCAGCAAACCCTGATGTATACGTGACCTTGTTTGTTGCCCTTGGCAGGACTCAAGTGACCGTAGAGTGGGATCGGAGCAAAGCTCTCTGGGCTTCAGAGGGAGGAAAATAGAAGCTGCGCTGATCCGACACACTGCTGCGATATTACAGTAATCCACTGACTGCTGTTACTGTAGACATGTGACTGTGTGTTATTGAGCTCCTAATGGAGCCGCTAAACCTGAGAGGGGCATTATGGGTATCTGCACTGGCTAAAATTAACTGTTTTCCACACCTGCCAACAGAGAAGAGCTGAGAAAATGTACTGGACGTATGTATTTCTAACTGCTTATGTAACTGTGTATTGCATCATGATGATGAATTATTACGTTTTGTTGTTCTATATCACTGTCAGTCCAGCAGGTTGTGTCAACCATAAGCATCAAATCTAGCCACATAAGACAAAAAAAGTTATAATTATGAGATAAATTGAGATTTAAAAAGTCATAATTAAGAGCAGAACAATTTGGCATTAGTTCAACTTTTTAATTTGATCTCATTATTATTTTTTTACTTCATTTTTATGACATTTTATCTCATAATTATGTATGTCAAACTTTTGACTTTCTACCTCATGACCTTTTAGCTCATAAATATGATTTAGTATGCCATACCTTTGACTTTCTGTCATAATTATGACTCTTTATCTCATAATTTAGATTATCTCATAATTACGATTGTCATGCTTTTGATTTCTGCTACAATCATGATTGTAATATTTTGAGTTTTTACCATATAATTATGACTTTATCTCATAATTATGACCTTTTGTCTCAGTTATGTCATACATTTGACTTTTTGTCATAATTATGACTCTTTATCTCATTATGTTGATTCTCATAATTCCGACTTTATCTTATAATTGACTTATTGTAACATTTAGACATTTCTCATAATGACTTTTCTCAGTGTATACTTTTTATCTCATAATTTACACTTTTTACCTCATAATTTTGACTTATCTCATAATTATAATTGTCATACTTTTGACTTTTCATGTCACTTTTTTATGACACTTTTTCTCATAATTTCAATTATCTCATAATTACGATTTATTATATTATTTACAAATATATCTCATAGTTACAACTTTTTATCGCATAATGACTCAAATTTTATAATTTTTACCTTCAAATTATGACCTTTTTATCTAATTATGACTTAGTATGTCATTACTTTTTTATGGGGCAGAAAAGGCCTTCCATAGAAACTGAACCTGACACTAAATTTTTTTTACTTTAAATTTTGTTTTGATGGTTTACTCCACATGTGTGTTGAACATGAAGAAAACTATTCATCCCAAAAAAACAACATTAACATTAACATTTTACATTAAGGTACAAGCTTCAGGATGATGTGCAAGTCATAGGTGACCCTGGAGCACAAAACTTCATTTTGACAACTTTGAAGTTGATTTTCTCAGTATTTGTTTTTTTTTTTTTGCACCCTCAGATTCCAGATTTTCAAATAGTTGTATCTCGGCCAAACGCTGTCTTATCCTAACAAACCATACATCAATGGAAAGCTTATTTATTCAGCTTTGTATAAATCTTAATCTCCTAAAAAATGGACTCTTATGACTGGTTTTGTGGTCCAGGGTCACATATTTGCTTTAGTAGAAGTTTGATTTGACTCTCATCTGACAGTGTAGAAGAATGACTGCTTGCTGTTAGAGTTGAGTGTAAGAGGCTGTGAGTCTCAGCGGGGCCGCGGGTTGCGTTACCTTTGCTCTTGTGCAGCTGTCTGTTGATCTCGATGAGGATGCAGGTGTAGCAGCAGCTCATGACCAGCAGCGGAATCACGTACAGCGTCACGAAATGAAACATGTTGTACGCCGTCTCATGCCAGCGCTCGCGGAAACTCCCGTGTGTGACGCACTGAGTGAAGTCCACGCTCTCCGCTTTGACCGTCCGGAAGATGAAGAGCTGCAAGAGGAAGAATGATAAACCAGCTGATCAGAACCAGTGAGTATTCATGCACTGTCAGTTGTGTGGTATTTTGCATCTTTTTTTAGACTAGTGGAAAGAGAACATCCAAAATACACATTGCCCTTTATCTATTTGTGTCTGTAGATTTTAATCTTTTAAAGAGTTTTTTCTCTTACAAACACCAAACTGAACAGTTTTATCCCTCTATATTCTAAAGTTCATATCTATTCATATTGCATTCACGCTGATTCATGGTGAAAATGTGTTTGTTGTTATTTTATGGAGTGATAAAAAAAGAAATCCAAAATTCCCTCTGGAAAAACTCTAATATGACAACAAAATTCAACAAGAATTATGAACCTGACTTTATGCAATATTCAGATTTATTCACTGGAAATTCATGCAAATTAGTGCATATTTCATTATACAGTAGTCAACATTTGAAGTGGATCAAAAAAGTTCATCAAAGTTGAGTGGAAGTGTGTGTTAGTGTGTCTGCACCTGGTATTCATCACGTTATGGGGACCAAATGTCCCCACAAGGATAGTAATACCAGTAAATTTTGACCTTGTGGGGACATTTGTGAGGTCCCCATGAGGAAACAGGCTTATAAATCATGCAGAATGAGTTTTTTTGAGAAAGTAAAAGTGTGCACAGTCTCCTGTGAGGGCTAGGTTTAGGTGTAGGGTAGGTGTAGGGCGATAGAAAATACGGTTTGTACAGTATAAAAACCATTACGCCTATGGAATGTCCCCATAAAACATGTAAACCCAACATGTGTGTGTGTGTGTGTGTGTGTGTGTGTGTGATTGAGTGAGTGAGTGTGAGTGATCGAGTGTTTTGTGTGTGTGTTTCTGAGGTGAGCAAGTGTGTGTGGCGTGTGTGTGTGTGTGATTGACTGAAGCGAGTGATTGTGTGTGTGTGTGTGTGAGCGAGCGTGCAGGTGATTGTGAATTAGTGAGTAAATAAGTGGGAGTGTGTATGTGAATTAGTGAGCATGAGTGAGAATGTGTATGCGTGAATGAGAGTGTGTGAGTTAGTGTGTTAGTGAGTGAGCTTGTGTGTGTGCTTGTACTTGTTTTTGCTACATTGTGGGGACCAAATGTCCCCACAAGGATAGTAAAACCTGAAATTTTTGACATTGTGAGGACCGGCCTGTGGTCCCCACAATGTTAAAAAATGATTAAAAATAGTAAATGATGTTTATCTGAAAGTGTAATGATGCAAACATGTTTTCTGTGAGGGTTAGGTTTAGGGTTAGGGTTGGGTTAGGGGATAGACAATATCGTTTGGTCAGTATAAAATCTATAGAAGTCTATGGAAAACCCCCACAATTCACAAAAACAAACGTGTGTGTGTGTGTGTTAGTGAGTGCGTGAATGAGTGTGAGTTAGTGAACGTGTTAGTGAGCATGAATATGTGAGTGTGAGTTAGCTAGTGAGCATGAGTGTGTGTGAACGAGTGTGAGCGTGACAGAGTGCATGAATGAGAGTGTGTCTGTTAGTGAACATGTTAGTGAGCGTGAGTGAGTGTGAGTGAGACAGTGAGCGGGAGTGAGCGTGAATAAGTGCGAGTTAATGAGTGAGCATGAGTGAGAATGTAAGCGTGAGTGAGTTGGTGTGTTAGTGAGCTTGTGTGAGTGTGTGTGTGTTAGTGAGTGCGTGAATGAGTGTGAGTTAGTGAACGTGTTAGTGAATGAGCATGAATATGGGAGTGTGAGTGTGAGTGAGAGTGCATGAATGAGTGTGAGTTAGTGTGTCTATTAGTGAGTGAGTTAGTGAGCTTGAGTGAGAGTGTTAGTTAGCATGAGTTAGAGTTAGTGTGAATGAGTGTGAGCTTGAGTGTGTGTGTGTTAGTGAGCATGTGTGAGTTGAGAGTGTGTATATTAGTGAGTGTAAGTTAGTGAGCGAGCATGAGTGTGTGAGTTAGCGAGTGTGAATATGCGAGTAAGTGTGAGAGAGTGTTCGATAACGTGTGAGAGTTAATGAGTGAGTCAGCATGAATATGTAAATGTGTGAGTGACTGAATGAGTAAGTTTAAGTGTAAATTAGTGTGTGTGTTAGTGAGTGTGAATAAATGTGAGTTAGTGAGAGTGTGAGTATGCGTATGTGAGTGTGTTTGTGTGAGCGAGTAAGCGTGTGTGTGTGTGTGTGTGTGTGTGTAAGTGTGACCTGTGGTGATGCAATCAGTGCGCTAAGGCTCCATGCCAGCAGTAGCATCCTCCTGTTCCTGCGGTGAGCGTTGAGCGAGTCGAGCGGGCGCAGGATTGCGTGATGCCGGTCCAGACTAATGACCACCAGGATGAAGGCGGAGGTTTGCATGGCGAACAGCTTCAGGAAGCACAGCAGCTTACAGAGTCCGTCTCCGGCGTACCACTGCACCGTCACGTTCCACACCATGTCCAGCGGCATCACGATGAACGTCATCATCAGGTCGGCAGATGCTAGGCTCATAATGAGAGGACGCAGGTGAGACGCCACACGCCGGCCGCGGCCTCGCGACACGCTGATGAGGAGCGCCAGGTTACTGACGGCGGCGAACAGGAAGAGCACCATGGTGGCCGCTACACGGGCCTGAGCCGCGGGAGTGAAGGTGGGCGCCGTCCAGTCCGTCAGCGGCGGCGGGAGAGACGCGTTAGATGGAGACGGCAGTGACGTGTTTTCAGACATCATGCCGATCTGATCTGCACCTGCACGAGACAAAAACAGCATCTGAATGAGGTAAAACTGAACAACAGTGGTGTAAAATACACTCATGCACTGATACGAAAACATCGATGTACAATATGGTGTACATCCACTTCTAAACCAAAATATATACACACTGCACTATTTAGACATTTTGACATTTTAGTCTCACAATTATGATTTAGAATTTATCATCATTTAGACCTTTTTATTCCATAATTATGTCAGAATTACAACTTTTAATTATCTCTTATTGGCATAATTATTATTTTAAAAGTCATATTTATGACTTTTGATCTCATTTCAACTTTCTAGTATTACAATTATAACATAGTATGTTACAATTTTGGCTTTTTTTGCATAATTTTGACTTCCTAATTATGACTTGGTATATCATTATAACTTTTTATTTAAAAATTATGACTTCTTGTCATAATTATGATTTTTTTTATCTCATAATTATGACTCTATGTCACAATTACAATGTTTCTGTAATAATTATGTTTTTGTCATAATTGACTTTTCATCTCATATTTTTTGCCAGTTAGTTATGACATTTAAAAAAAATAATGACTGAAAAGTTGTACTTATGGCATACTCTTATACTTCTTACTTTTTGTCATAATTATGATTTTTTTGTCAATTATGACTTTATCTCATAACTAACTTTTTAATCTCATGTCACAAATTTTTTTGTAATTTTATCTCATATTTATGACTTCTTTGTCATAATTGTTTTTTTTTAATGTCATATTTATGACTTTTTAATCTTATAATTTAGTGTTTTAATCTCATAATTCATATGTGATCTTTTCATGTTTTGTCAAAATTATGATCTTTTAATGACATAATTATGTTCTTATGGGGTGGAAATGGGCTTCCATAGAAACTCAAGCTGAAACTAAAACACTCTGATTTTGTTTAATCAGAGGTTGATTTTTTTTTTTCTTCACATTTGTGTTACCACATGAGCAAAATTTAAGTCATCCTAGATAAAATTTATTTTGTGTTTGCTAAGTCAAGCATCACTGTTATTGCTCATAGTAAATGTTATTAAAGTCATGATAATTATTTATTTTTCCTAAAACATTTGTCAAAAATCAGATTGCATGATTACATTGCATCATTAGTTAAGCATCTCTTATTGCTCATATTTTGTGATTTGAACAAACTGTTATAAATATTAAAGTTTTATGAAATGTTAGCAGCAGCAGATCTTTTCTTCCATATTGTGACGTAACAAATGATTGCAGATGTTCTGCATACGTCACTAAAGAAAAGGTCCAGTAATGACATTCATATCAAACATTACCAAGTCAAAAAAACTAAAAAAAAAAATGAAGCATTAGCACAGATGAATCGTTCACAGTATGATCAGTAACATGCGTTTAGGAAACAAATAGGGTGAATTCGCACATCAGACAGACTTTAAAGTGTACTCAGAGCAGCATTCGCCCTTAAACACAGACACGCCGTTCGTCAGCGTCAGATCAGAGCCGATAGCAGAGACGAGCTGTCCCGACTGTCTTTGTGTGTCTCTGTCCTCGCCGTCAGGCCACTGACCCAGCATTCAGCACAGTGCAAAGAAGCTGTCAGGAGCTCCGACCGTGAAACACCACACACATATGCAGCTAAAGCCCTAATCTCAGCCTGAACCATTGAACAGCAGGTTCCTGCCAGACCGAAGTTCCTTCAGCTCCAGGAATTTAGATCAGCCTCACACACACACTGAGATCCAACGCAGATCAGCACAGAACAACACGTCCTGATGGAATCAATAGTGTGTAACACAAACCCACGGAGTCTGGGATAATTAACACGTTCATTAACAAACACTCCACATGTTAAACGAGAAGCCTGAAGAGTCTCAGTGGGGTTTGATGTTTTAATCTGAAGGTCAACGTTTAGTTTGTTAATCAGGTGAACAGCATAAACGACACATGCTACAACTTCCTGCTGACTGCAAATGAAACCAACATCACTGTTATAAATCAGCTTATAACTTATAAATCAACTTATTTACTTATAAATCAACAAAGCACTGAATCCAGCGACTGTGGGGTTAAATGTTGTGTTTGAGATCTCAGCGTGAGGTTTAAAAGTCTAACAGCACATTCTAACCTGGACAGAAATAGGATTTTTAACATTCTTGCAGCTCAAACAATACACAAATGTCATGGGTTTGATTCCTGGGGAATGCCTACATTGAATTCAATGCAACTGCTTGGATAAAAGCATGTGCCAAATGCATAAATGCTCATTTTTCAAGGTTATAAAACATTGATGTAAAATACAAATAATGGTAGCACTTTACTTGAAGCCTTTATGTATAATGCATATAATTTTGATAAAATACATTTTGCATTTTTGCAGATTCCTTATATCTGAAAATGGTTATGTGTTTTCATACATTATACATTCTAAAGAAATGGATAAGTATTTTAAAGCGTAACTGTGGTTATAAATATTCATGAGATCATATGAAATGTTTATTTGCAAAAACTCAGTTTTTTTTGACTGAGATTAACTGGAATGCACAATGAAAAAAAAACATGATTTTTGAAAATTGTTAAAAATTGAGTTATGTTTTTGCAAATGAACTCTTCTTATAATGCACGTTATGTAAAGGTTTAGTAATCTTTCTGATTCAGCAGAATTTGCAGGCAAGATGATCATCAGGTTTTGTTCATCAAAGCAAAAGAAACACCACATTTGTAATGAAAATATGCAAATAATATGCAAAGTAGAATCATTATTTTGACTCCACTGTAATATGTACAGACTGTAAATATGATTTATTGGACATCTTTTATGTCAGGTCTATAATTTATTAAACAGTACAGGATATTAAAATATTTAAAGGGCTAGTGCTCCTCCTGCATAAACACTATTATATTTATATTTATATTCATATTCATTAAACTTATGAAGAATATATGAATAGTGTCTCATGATCTCCAGGACTTGGTTTATCATCAGCCATTCTCACCAGTTTCTGACCTGAAGTCCTGTCCATTTTACCAGATGTTCAGTTTTACAGTATTTACAGTTTAATTGAATTTGATTTAGGTGTGAGATTGTAGAAATTCATGAGAAGGACAGTGAGGGATCCAGTGTCAGATTATAGTAATAAAGCAGCTGAGCTGATGACTGTTTACAGTCAACTTTACTGTAGAATTACTGTACAAGCACATTAAACACATTCCTCATGCTGCATCATCATCATCACACAGGTCTATTTGGACACAAACAAAAAATATAGAATATTCTGTTTTACTTTGATTGTTCTAAGATGATTCCAGTGTAACATTTTCTAAGATTGAATTATTAGCTCTTCATCAACTCGTGTGTCCAGTAGAATCAAACTATAATGAAATGCTCACCTCTGATGCAGTCAAATCCTTCTTCTCTCAGGCTGATTCTCTGTGTAATATCCACCAGACTCTTTCTGTCCCATCGCACTGAATCCTCTTCAAATCAGTCTAATGAATTCCTGATTATCCAGATTTCACATCCCATGGGATGAGCAGATGATGATGATCGGGATCTGCTGCTCATCCTGGACCCGATCATCACGTCTCATAATCCAGTTTAAGAGATGAACAAGACATGATGAGGAGAAGATGATGATGATCCTGGCGAACTGAGGAGGGCTGCGGTGAGTACAGACTGAGTGTGTGTGTGTGTGTGTGTGTGTGTGTGAGAGAGAGAGAGAGAGAGAGAGAGAGAGAGAATAACTCCACTCATGTGAACCGATTGGAAACTGCCGTTTAAAATTCTTGATAATTCGTAAGGTAATGTATTACTCTTAATATAAGCCTTGTGTTTCATATATTTTAATTCTATGAGAATGTAGCTGGACGTTGTATTCTACATTATTAGGGTGCAACTTGGGGATCCGAGAATCATTTGGAGTCAGATCGGGACTTCGTTACGGGTTCGAATCATTTGATTCAGATCGACTGAATCATTTGGGTTCGCCGAATCATTTGATTCAGATCGGGACTTTAGTGGTCCCGTTAAGTCCCATTTGATTCAGATCGGGCCGCTCGAATCATTTGATTCAGATCGGGACTTTTCAGCGAATCATTTGATTTCGGGAGCGTCGCGGGTTGAATCATTTGATTCAGATCGGGACCCGGGTTGAATCATTTGATTCAGATCGGGATTGGGCATGAATCATTTGATTCAGATACAGGCGAATCATTTGATTCAGATCGGGCTTCAATACGGGTCAGCGAATCATTTGATTCAGATCGGAATCATTTGGATCGGGCTTTACATTTGGTTCATAATCATTTGATCAGAGTTCGTCAGCGAATCATTTGATTCAGATCGGACTTTGAACGGGTCCGGGCTTGAGTCATTTGATTCAGATCGGGCTTGCATTCCACTTGAATCCATTTGATTCAGATCGGGGAGCCCGTTACTAATCATTTGATTCAGATCGGACTTTGGTTGGATTCAGATGGTGCGGGTAATCATTTGATTCGATCGGATTGGTCCGCGAATCATTTGATCAGATCGGGGCTTCGGGGAATCATTTGATCTAGATCGATGGTAGCGGGGGCTAATCGTAGATCCCCAATGAATCATTTGATTCAGATCGGGGATCATTTGATTCAGTCGCTGGTCCTTGAATCATTTGATCTAATCGGGACTGGGGGGTCCCTAATCATTTGATTCAGATGGCGGTTCGCGAATCATTTGATTAGATCACTTTGTCGAATCATTTGATTCAGATCGGGCTTCGGGAATCATTTGATTCAGATCGGGTGGGCGAATCATTTGATTCAGATCGATCATTTGATTCAGATTCAGAATCATTTGATTCAGATCGACTTGGTGCATAATCATTTGATTCAGATCAGAGTTATCATTTGATTCAGATCGGACGGGTGAATCATTTGATTCAGGGTCCGCTAATCATTTGAGATCGGGAGCGAATCATTTGATTCAGTTTATATCAGATAGAACAGAATCATTTGATTCAGAGAGGTTGCGAATCATTTGATTCAGATCGGGGAATCATTTGATTCAGAATGAATCATTTGATTCAGATGAATCGAATCATTTGATTCAGATCGAGAATCATTTGATTCAGATCGGGCTTCAAGGATTCAGATCTCGGATCATTTGATCAGATTCAGATCATTTGATTCAGGGCTAATCATTTGATTCAGATCCGAATCATTTGAGTCAGATCGGGACTTTGGTGCTGTTTCATGAATCATTTGCACATGGGAAGTGTTTGTGTGGAAAATAATTTTACTGACTGATAAAAGTTTTTATCAGTTTTTACCCTGCTGAAATACAGAAATACTGCATGAAATAATACATGATTTATGATCACACAGTTGGCATCACAAGAGTTCAGGGCATCTCATCCACCCTTTAAAATGTCTCATTTTAATATGTTCATGTGATTTATCAGACGTGTCCACTAACGCAGGTGCAGCTCCTCTGGAGAGTTCAGTTCCTGCTTCAGTTTTGTTCATGTTGAGTCTTGAATCCTTGTGTTTGTGGTCTGGAAGCATCGCTGTGGCAAACACAATTCCTAAAAAACTAGAACAGCTCTTTCCCACGGAGATATTATCCTTTGTGTCACATGACTGTGCAGAATCTGGACTTCAGTCTCCTCATCAGGGGCGTGGCCTCATGGCTGTCAGGCGGAGTGAGGGGCGGAGTCACTGTGCTCCTGACCAATGGGTGTTTGCTGAAACATCCAACGGCTTTTATTACAAACATGATCAGCACAAGATTTATGCACTCAAATGCATTTATTTACATAAAAGACATGAGAAACAGATTCATACCCGTTCATCTGTACCGGCCTCGTCTTTACAGATTCAGCAGACACATCACCTGTAAGGATAAAATCAGATTTCATCTGTTTGAAGTCTTCCTTCTATATTTTCCCTGATATTTGTGTGTTTGTTCAGACTGACCGTGTGCTGCTGATCCTGAGGACTCTGATGGGAGGATCTGCTGATTCACCTCTGCTTTATCATACGTGTTATTCAGATTCCTGACGATCACATTCAACATGTTTTCAAATGTAAGTTTTATAATGTAAAAGCTGCAATACATTACACGACTTGAAAATCTAATTCCAATAAATCTTTGAGAAAAATTGCCATTGTGATTTAAAATGCAATTAAAAAAAAAACTCCAGGTTTGCTTGTAGGGCTGTGCATTTTGGCTTAAAAAAAGATTTTTATGTTGCTATGGCTATATAATAATATTAATAAGAAAAAAAATATTTTTTTATAATTACTATTATGACCTAATTAAAATGATACAAAATTTAAAATATTAATATAATAATATTTCACTGTAGAAAATGTATACTGTGTATTTAAAAAATAGAAAAATAAAATATAAAAACAAAGAAAAATTTAAAAATATCCATTACTAATATTTATGTCTTAATTTCTTTATTTTCAAATATTAAACTATCAAACTTCTATTTAGTGAGTATAGTGAGTACGGCTTCACTATTTAGGGTAAAATCTAATAGTGTTTGTTTTTTTTTTTTTCAGATAAAATTGCAATTGTGAATTGAACTTTTGCTGTGCTTGTTTATAGGTCTTTTATTATTACTGCTGTTATTAATGAATACAAATTTACAATACTAACATTTATTCCTTAATTTTTTAAACACTGAACCGTCAAACTTTTATGTTGATTGTAAAACACCAGAAACCAATGCTCTTTTGCTGTTGACAAGTAGGGGAAGATGGTTGTTGCATATTACATTTTCAGATGATTTCAATACAATACAAATTGAAAAGGGAAAGTTTTTGTTGTTTTTGAAGGCTATTCGCTTTCATTGTTGGGCAAAGATCATTTTAAACATGATGAGTCTATGATATGTCTGTGTTTAGATGATTTATTAAAAGTGTTTTGACCTGTTGGCCTCTGGAAGTGTGTTGTGATGATCAGCTTGTTCTTCCTGTTGCAGGTGTGTCTGTGATGACGTGATGGTTTGGCTGTGCTGCTTCCTGTCTGCTGAGGATGACAGGAGAATAGCACATGGTAAATCTGTTCTTCTGTTGACAGTGTTGTGAATGTGTGTGTTCAGTTCTTACGGGACGCATTCTCCACATTCGGCATCTCTCTCCTCCACTGCTGGACGTCAGATCTCACGGCTGTTGTCCTGCACACATGAGAGTGATATTCTCATCACTGTATCTCTAACAACACCTACATCTTCATTCACTCAATCTGATGATGAGGTGAGTGTTATGTGGTGTGTGTTACCGTGGCTGTCGTCGGGTTTGATGTCGCTCCGGGGCGGTTCGATGTGATGCCGCTCCTCTCTGAGAATGGAGGAGAACATCAGTGATCAGGTTGTAATGAAAGTTACAGTAAAGTGAACACAGCTACACAATTTCAGGAAAATCTAATTGCATTTTTCTGATTAAAAAAAGTGACTCATTTAAAATGGCAAAAAAACAAAAAAAAACAAAACAAAAAAAACACTTTGCTGTGCCGTTTTGTCAGGCTGCACAATTTGGCCCAAAAGTTAAATTCTAAATAAATTAATTATCAATAATATGTGACCCTGGACCACAAAACCAGTCATAAGGGTCAATTTTTTGAATTTGAGATTTATACATCATATGAAAGCTAAATAAATAAGCTTTCTAGTGATGTATGGTTTGTTATGATAGGACAATATTTGTTCGATTTGTGCAATACAACTATTTGAAAATCTGGAATCTGAGGGTGCAAAAAAATCAAAATACTGAGAAAATCACCTTTAAAGTTGTCCAAATGTAGTTCTTAGCAATGCATATTACTACTCAAAAATTAAGTTTTGATAGTAAGGTGGGAAATTTACAAGATAACTTCATGGAACATGATCTTTACTTAATATCCTAATGATTTCTGATCATTTTGACCCATACAATGTATTTGCCAGTGCTACTCAAGACTGGTTTTGTGATCCAGGATCACATATATCAATTATCAATTCAAAAATTAAAAACTCCAGATTTGCTGCAATATTTGGACAAAATGTTGTGGATGTATATCAATACGACTATAATAATTATTACTTTTTATGATGATTATCATAAATCATTTTATGATGATACTAAATAAAAATAATAAAGTCAAATAAAATATATATAAAGCATTTATTTTTACAGAAAACATCAGGGAGCCCTTAACAGGGTTCCCACTCTTTCATGAACACCAGATTCAAAGACTTTAAAGCACCATTTATTATATATCAAGCACTTCTCAAATTCACACACCAGCATATGTAGCGTCATGAAAGACCTCTTACAGTACTTAACATTTCACTTACACGTAACATTTACATTAAAAAAATTTGAATGTGTAGGTTTCATAAATTTAGAGCATTTTGAGCAGTCGTGTTCAAAAGAATTTTGAATTTCTCAAATATTGGTACAAATTTATATTCTTGCATCAAACTGTTTTTTGCTGTAATTCTTGTAAAAGATTTAAATTTGAAAGAATTTCTCAGTTTTTCAATTAATATAAAATGGTTAAACCGGGCTCTACACTTACTTTTCTTTTTAGGAGCACAGTCAAAATTTTCAGGAGCTCCTTCTAATCAATAATCAAATTCTAATCAAGTATTAGCCTTCCCATTACGAGACGATATTTGACTCCTTAAAGTGATTTACAGGAAATTTTGTTTTTACCTTTGTAATGGCATTTTTCTAACTTTAAGTATGTCATCTTTTGTCAAATTCAAAAAAAAAATATTTATAAGCTTTTTTTAAAATTTCAAAAAACAAGTAGAATAAGAATAAGTTACCAATCAAATGAAATCGGTATAAAAAATTGTACTACAGAGGAGGCACAGAAGAACACAAAAGTGTCTTGTAGGTGTATTTTCATGTTTAATGAGGCTCAGCGGTCGCATGAGTGCAGTGAAATTCATAATTTCATGTTGAGGTGAATGTTTTATATATAACATTTTGAGTGTAGAAATATGAAATGATTTTAATAACATGATACATTAAAATGAAAGTAAAACTGCCAGTAGGTGGCAGCAAGTGACTGATTTTATCACTGAATCATTCATTGAATTGATTCGTACGAACGGCTGATTCATTCAGGAATGAAGCAAGTGACCGTCTTTATTAATGGGAAATCGAATCAGATTAGTTTGAAAACGTCCATTCATGCATAAACGAAACAACGCTGTGTTTGAATGGAGATGCGCAGCAGCTCAGCTGTTACTTTGTTTGAAAAAATTTTCATTGTCAAAATAGAGCAAAATCAAGCAATAGTGTTCACTGTACAATGAAAGTCACTTAATATGAACTTCTTGTTTAGTGAACTGTTGTATCAAATCAATATCATTTGCAAACTCCCTTAATCAATAAATCTGTCTCTCTCCTTCGATCATCGCAATCTTCCATTATAATCAATGCAGCTCATCCACAGACGACTGGTTATAGGTGTGGGGAGGGACATTTTTACTGTGTGATTAATATAAGCTGCATGACACAGCAGTTTAATATATATCTAGAAATGGATAAATATTAATTCTACTGTTAAAAATAAATAAAGAAACAGTGTAGGAGAGTGGTTATTATGTGCAAACAATGGAAAACAATATATTTTTCAGTCACAAATGTGCTGCTTCTCCATCGGTTCATGCAGGACTGTGCAATGTGCGCATCAGCTCGCATGCTAGGATCTTTTTTTTTATGGATCTGATATTCAAGTACTTTCAAGAAGTGTGGGAACTCTGCCTTAAATACTTTGGTTTGTTGAGTGCTTCTCATTACAAGTTTGTCAAGATGTTTGGTGCCTTTTCCAAATGCATGTTAAAGGGACTCACACTCATTACAGATGGAGTTGGAATTCATGCAGATTATTTACTGTGAACCAAGACATTTTGAATCACTGAAATCACTGGATCATGAGCTGCTCACATGTAAATGAACCGCGCTTCATTTTGAAACACACAGCACGTTTAAATAAATCACAGCCTTTGAGATTTAATAACTATTAAACCGTATCTGATTATTATTGATTTTTTTCCAATTTATAGTGCAGCCCTAATAATGAGACGTTCAGAGAATAAGTGCATGTTTGATGTTTAATGTTCACACAGACTGACCTGCTGCAGGAGCAGCTTCTGCTGTAACGCTTCACTCAGTTCACTGACCAGACGCTCCTGCACTGAACCAGACACGTCCTGCAGAGCAAACACACCACTCATCATTATACTCAAACACTGTGTATTTTCCAGAAAATAAGACACACTGTGTCAAAATCACATTGTTAAGAGAAAAACAAAAAACAAAAAACAGAACAGTATCTGTGTACAAGTCAGCTTCAATTATTACATACTGTAAAATACCTGTAAAATACAACCATTTACAATCATTATAAGCACCATACAGATATATTTAAGTTTCCCTCGCTTAACAACAAATCCTTTAATTGAACAGTATTCAAAAAAAAAAAAAAACAGGAATACAAAATATACTTATGAACCAAATATAAATTATAGCATTCATTATAAATAACATTTATTAAAAATGGCCAGACTAAACAAAGCAGTATGTGGGAAACGCGCTTTACAAATAAACCTGAGCTCACGTTTCTCTTGTATTCAGTGTTGTTTTAGTATCACTGGGATGAGATTTTACAGTATTTAAATGTTTAATATTTCTATATTTTTTGCTTTCATGTTAATTTCTGTTACATTTTTACTGTTTATATTTTTTTTAGTTATTATTATTTCACGAAAATGAGAAATGTTGCCATGGAAAATAGCTGATAAGTACTTTTTAAATATTTGTTACTTAAGTTAACACATATTTTATTTCAAGTTTATTTTAATGGTTTTAGTTTTAGTTAACTATCACAGCCCTGCTGTTATTCAGCACCAATACAAACATGTGGCTTTAAGTGTGTTTTGTGTGCTGGATGTTGACTGAAGTATAAGTTGTGTTGTAATATAGGTTCCAGCATGTTTCAGTTGATAATCGTGTGACTTTTATACTGGAACATGTAGTGATGGTTCTGTGTTCAGATCTCACCTGGCATTTACACAGCAGTTGAAGAGCATCTTTATAGTACATGGCGGCTTTATCCGGGTCTCTCATCTGTAGTTTGATCCCACCGAGACCCTCACAGGTCTGCCACTGACCGGACGGGTCGTCTGAGGGTAGAGAGACAAACAGCCATGTAACAGAGAGACAGGCAGCATGTGTACAAGTGTGTGTGTGTGTAAAGTCCCACTCCTTGAAGAAAACAGATCCATCAGTGTGATTATGAAGGAAGCGTCAATCTAGACAGTTTTCAGTCCTCCAGTTCTTGTGTAGTTTTTACAGCTGTTGTTCTGCTTCTCTGTAACTTGTGTTTTTTGAGTGTTTGTCTGTGTTATTGTGGGTGGGGCTCATTATGCGGAGCTATAAAATCTGCAGCGCTGATGAGGATGGGGAGATGATGTGATCACCCTAGCCCACCTTGCTGCTTGCACTTTTGTTGTTTATTTTGTTTACATCCAGGTCAGACCTTGAGCTTACAGACCACTGCCACACACACTTTCATTACTGACTTTCATTAATACTCACTACTGACTGTTTGAATACATTTGTTAATTATCCTTCTGTTAATTAAACTGCTTTTCTTTGCTACTTGCTGGTCCGTGTTGGCTCTAGTTTATGTTGCAATTTGGAGCTGGTTGTAACATATTGGGGGCTTGTTTTTGCGAGAGGCACGCGGGCTGGTAATTAGTAAAGAGAATCAGGTGCGCGCATGGCAGGTACAGCAGTTTGTTCGTGCTGGGATGAGTGCACAGCTGTGGTTGCAGATCTGAACTGATAGTTCAGCTTTGCACCAACGGTATTAGAGGCTAAAAGAGGCTTGACTCTGGGGAAAACAGAAGAGTTAGGGCTGAGTTAGTCTGATGTTAGTAAATGATATTATTTGTCAGTTACTGCATTAAGTTGAAAATTTGTTTGGGTTAAATTTTTAGTTATGACTTCGTTAGAAGAATTCATTAGCTCCTTGTCGGACGAAAAATTGAATTTGTGTTCGAAGCAGCAGTTATGGGGGACTGTAGAGAATTATAAATTTGGGTTGGGATCGATTAAACACTTGCGAAAAGATGAGAGTGCTGATTAAAGGGAAGTTGGTCTATGTGGCGTGCTGTCTGAAGTGTCTGAGATGGCTGATGTAGAGTTAGGGGAGTCTGATTTTTCAATGAGTAATTTAATATTTGAACAATGAAAAGGAATATTGTAGTTACAGCAGGCTCATGAAAAAGAAATGTATAGGCAGGCTATGACAAGGAAATTGAGTTAGCAAAATTAAGAGCTGAGGATTTGATAAAGTAGCTTGAAATTGAGTATGAAAAACTTAAGTTAACAAATATAACATTTGAAGCTTATGGCTGATGGAAGGCTATCAGCTGACAGTGTTAGAAAGCATGATCGGTACAGGGAATTATTATATTCTGTTCATTATTAGAGAGCATAGCTGATGAACGAGGTTGGCCTAGCACTGACCGGACAATTGTTGCAGTCAGTGTTAGTTGGTAGAGCTCAAGAAGCCTTTACTGCACTTTTAAGCTGCAAAAGCTGCAGTTCTTAAAGCTTTTGAATTAGTCCTGGAGGCGTATCGGATAAAGTGCCAAATGGACCTCCAAGAGCTGTGTCTGATTCTGTGTGCCGGTATTGTTTTGAAGAAAGGCATTGGAAAATAATGTCCCATCCTCAAAAGTAAACAAATGCGCATAAGCATTTGAGCATCTTTTGACTGACTGTGTGTTGAAAACTGCTTAGACCAAGTAGGTGCCGCTAAGTTTGTCAGTAAATCTGAGTTGTTAAAGGGATATTGGTAAGTGGCATTAACATCTTGGGTGGAAGAAATCACTGCCGTTATTACATCTTCCGGACTATATTCTTATTCTGCTATAAGTTTTGAGCTCAATTCTCAGAAATGCAGCATCAGCATTTCAAAGATTGATGAATCATGTTGTGTCAGGACTTGTGGGCTGCACAGTTTATTTAGATGACGTAATTCTTTATAGCGATACCCGGGAACAGCATCTGAAGCGTGTGCGCGCTGTTTTTTTCGTCTAGCTGAAGCTTACCTTACTGTCAACTTAGCCAAATGTGAATTTGCGAAAGCAACTGTAGTCTACTTGGGAAGGAAGGTGGGACATGGTAGTGTGCCATGCGGGGGTGGGGCTTTGTTTTTATCTTGTTTTTTCTTTTTGGTTTGCAGGTATAATGGTTATTGTGTGTCTTTCCAGCTGGGCCTCATTATGCAGAGCTATAAAATCTGCAGTACTGATGAGGACAAGGGGACAGTGTGACCACACTTTTGTTTTGTTGTTTATTTTGTTTACATCCAGGTCAGATCTTGAGCTTACAGCCCACTGCCACACATGCTTTTATTCCTGACTTTCATTAATACTGACTACTGTTCGAATACATTTGTTAATTATGATTCTGTTAAATAAACTACTTTTCTTTGCTATTTGCTGGTCCGTGTTGGCTCTAGTTTATGTTGCAATTTGGACCCGGATGTAACATCTGAGACTGACATCTAGTAGACATTTCATTATCCGGGTTCCCCAAAGTTGAGTTTGATCTCTAATTAAACCTGAATCAACTAGCCTTTGGGCTTACTTTTAATAACAGCCAGGTGTGTCGAAACTAAACTCAGCAGGAATATGGCTCTACAGGAGCAGGAATGAGGAACCTGCTTTACAGACTCGCGGACAAACCAGTTTTACACGTCACTCAAACACAGAACAAAGAAAGTGTTTAAACTCATCAGTTCAGAGAAAAAAACTGAAGTGTAGTTGAGCTGTTGTCTGTATTCAAGCTGTAAAATGGCAGAAAGCAGAATTTCTGTGAATCAGAAGGAGTTCACATGTGCAGTGTGTCAGGATCTCCTGAAGGATCCAGTGACCATCCAGTGTGGACACAGTTACTGTAAGATCTGTATTACAGACTGCTGGGATCAGGAGGATCAGATGAGAGTCTACAGCTGCCCTCAGTGCAGACAGACCTTCAGTCCAAGACCTGATTTAGCTAGAAACACCATGCTGGCTGAAGTGGTGGAGAAACTGAAGAAGACCAAACTTCCTGCTGACTGTTACGCCGGAGCTGGAGATGTGCAGTGTGACGTCTGTACTGGAACAAAATACAAAGCCGTCAAGTCCTGTCTGATGTGTCTGAACTCTTACTGTCAGAATCACCTTGAACAACATGAGAGTTTGTTTAAAGGAAAGAGACACAATTTGACTGATGCCACTGGACGACTGCAGGAGATGATCTGCCAGAAACATGAGAAGATCCTTGAGGTTTTCTGTCTCACTGACCAGAAATGTATATGTGTGTTGTGTATGATGGATGAACATAAAAACCACGACACTGTATCAGCTGCAGCACAGAGGACAGAGAAACAGGTATTTAAAACTAGAGATCAGGTTAATACTCAGTGTAATGATCCAATAGTCTGTTTATTTTCTGTGTAGAGCTGCAGCTTAATTACACAGAAACACAATTAGTGTGAAGCTCTAAGTCTGTGTCAGTTTCACTTTTATAATACTTACACTAGTGTGAAACACGCCTTAATCTTCATGATAATTCATGTACGATGGTGGTAAATGATCATTCATTCCTTCTGGAGTTTGAACCTACAACCGTTCATTATCGGCTCCACTTTTATTGGATTCACATGTTGATTTAGTGTCAGTAGTTTTCTGTGACATTCACTATCATCTGTTTGTCCTGCAGAAGCAGCTGAAGGAGACGCAGAAGACGTTCCAGCAGAGAATCCAGCAGAGAGAGAAAGATCTTCAGCAGCTGAGAGAGGCTGTGGAGTCTCATAAGGTGAGTCTGGAGAAGAAGAGAAGTTTGTCTCAGTCTCAGTTCAGACTCTCTTGTCTCTTTCAGTCCCACTGAAGCCTGAATCACTGTGTGTCCTAACAGCGCTCTGCACAGACAGCAGTGGAGGACAGTGAGAGGATCTTTACTGAGCTCATCCGCTCCATTGAGAGAAGCCGCTCTGAGCTGATACGACTGATCAGAGATCAGGAAAAGGATGCAGTGAGTCGAGCTGAAGGACGACTGGAGCGACTGGAGCAGGAGATCAATGATCTGAGGAGGAGAGACGCTGAGCTGGAGCAGCTTTCACACACACAGGATCACATCCAGTTCCTGGAGGTAACACAGATCTACAAGCTCTAGTCTAGAGACGTTCATTTAATTGCTGAACACAGAAATATACAAAAAGTTTGTTTGCTTGCAATAGATGTGTGAATGAATGATTGGGATTATTTGGAAATCACTTTTAATGTGAATGTCAAATACTAGAATCTGTAGCTCTAATGTGATGTAATGAATGTGAGAAGAATGAAACTGATGTTGTGAAAGTGCTTCATTGAGTTACTAAAGATCAGTCAAGTCAAATCTGATGTTGGTGCAGGTTATTGGGTGAAGTGTGGAGCTGATGAGATTTGATTTCTGTTTTCTGTAGAGTTTCCAGTCTCTCTCAGCACCTCCTGGATCTACAGATGGAAATGACGATCCCTTCATTACTCGCGTCTCTTTTGATGGTCTGAGAGAATCTGTCCATCAGCTGGGAGACAAACTGGAGGATTTCTGCAAAGAGGAGCTCAAGAAGATCTCAGACAGAGGTAAAGTCCTGGAGATTCATCTGCTCTCAGAAACGAGTCCATCATCATCTCATATCATGGAGAACATCATATTAGAAATGTGTTAGGAATGGATGCAGGATCATGAGAATCACACTGTTCATGTCTGTTGATTTCCACAGTCACATTCACCAACATTGGTCTCTGGACCAGGAACGACTTCCTACAATGTAAGTCAGTAAGAAAACAAGCAGAAAAACTCACTGAGTGTGTTCATGTTCTTCCTGTAGAAGGTGAAAGAAGAGTTTTATAATTGATGATGTAAATGATGATTTGCACAGGATATCTGCTCATCTGTACTGACACACTGATGATACACTGAACATGAAGAGTTCAGATACATGAAAACATCAAACAGATTCATAATTCCTGATTCTGATGTGTTTTATCTCCATCAGATTCCCATCAGCTCACTCCGGATCTGAACACAATGAATAAATGCCTCTCTGACAGCAACAGAGTGATTATTAACACTGGCACAGATCAGTCGTATCCTGATCATCCAGACAGATTTGATGTGTCTCAAGTGTTGTGTAGAGAGAGTGTGTGTGGACGCTGTTACTGGGAGACGGAATGGAGTGGAAATGTGTGTATATCAGTGTCATATAAGAGCATCAGCAGGAAGGGACGGGGTAATGAGTGTAGGTTTGGATATAATGATCATTCCTGGTGTTTGCTTTGCTCTCCCTCCAGTTACTCATTCATACACAATTACATGCAGACTAACCTCCTTGTGAAGCCCATCAGCAGTAGAATAGGAGTGTTTGTGGATCACAGTGCAGGAACTCTGTCCTTCTACAGCGTCTCTGACACAATGAGCCTCATCCACACAGTCCAGACCACATTCACTCAGCCGCTCTATCCTGGGTTTTGGGTTAATGGTGGATCATCAGTAAAACTGTGTTGATGAATCAGAATAGACTGTAGAGAGATTCTACCCATAATGCTTTGAGCTGATGATGAATCAGTAACAGTGAGATGTTATAGAGTCTCTTCTTTTCTCTTCATGACATTAATACTGCAGCTGAACTTCTGTCAGTGAAATGACATGTCAGAATAAAAGGTTAATAATTTATTCTAGTATACATCAGTGGTTAAAAAGTGTAAATTACATGAAATTTCAAGCTGTTGACATTGAATGTGTGTGAGTATGAATAAGTGTGCTTATGTACTTGTTTAACATACTTGTTTAATATACTTGTAAAGGCCAAATGTCCTTACTTATACAGTAAAGTAAAATAATATGACAAATCACTAGTGAGGACATTTGACTTTGTAAATCAACTAAAATATGTTCATGTAAATCTAATGTGTTTGCATAACTTTATGTGAGGAGTAGGTCAGGGGTCTGCAATCTTTGTGACCAAAAAAGACATTTTATCCCTTCTCCAACCAAATCAAATTTGTCTAGAGCCGCAAACACTCTAGGCACGGTGTTGCGTTCGCTGCTTTAGCTGGATTTTCGCTTTTACCTGTAAACTCTTGTTTTGGCTTTTCCTTGAATTTAAGTAAATGATTACTTTGTAAATTTTGTGTCAACGTTAAATCTTGGCTCCTGTTCATTTTACAATAACAGCGTTTGATGCCTCATTATCTTTACAGTACTCTACATCAAAAACAGGAAAAATATAGCTGCAAGCAGCAGTTAAGGGGCCAAGCACAACAGAGGCAAAATGATGAGCTAAGCAGACCAACTACAAAAATGAGTATTTAACAGCATTTTAGGATGACTGTATTTGAAATGGCTGACAATCATAAAAATAACCACTAGTAATAGATTATCAGTTTTGACCAATAGGTGAAAGGTTTGATCAATGTGGTGTGTTCTGTGTGAGGTGACAATGCCACACAAACTTTGGTGTCAACTTGTCAAAGCCTTGCCTGGCATCATGCCTCAACTTTGTTGCATTGCTATATAAAAACGGTTATGTCTATCAACACGAAATCCATAATTTTTTGTCAGCGCCATCTACGATTTTGGTGGAAATCAGACAAAACGGTTGAGGAGGAGTCAAAAAGTAGGTTTTCAATATAAATCAAAATGGCAGACAGGAAGTTCAGATGACTATGACATAATTAGTATCTGTTTTGTCGACATGGCACAAGGAATATTTTGAGTCAGCAGATGTATACTTGACTCACGTGACCTACCAGAAATAACACTATAAACTTGATTTTCATTATAAAAGGCTAATGCAATCAAAAGTTATTAGCATTTTTGTAAATTTCAATAAGCATGGTTAATGAATGGTTTATCACTCTTGACCAATAGGTGACGCTGTTACCAAATCGATGTGGCCTGGTCAGTATGAGGTGACAATGGCTCATACAAAGTTGGTGTCAAAGTTTTGCAGAGATACAGCCTCAGATGCAGCTTGGCTTCATTCCAGAAAATTTGTTGACACCGAGTTTCGTAATGATACACCAATGTGTTCGGAAAATATAGCATCTGACATCAAAATTCTAAATGATCATAACTTTCTGCCTACATGGTCTGAAGATGATCTGAGCCAAATTTGGTGAAAATCAGACAAACCCACTAGGCAGTAGGTTTTTCAAACTACTAAAAATAGCAAAAAAACTACAATTTACGCATTTTAAAGTTTGGTGTCCATTTGGCATGAGCCAAGGATTCTTCTAGACCTTATGGTTCAAAGGTTATTAGCATAAACATGACTGTAAAGTTGGACAAGTGATGGTACTAGAGAATTTGAGTTAGAGACTCCAAACTTGCTATGGTTAATGTTGAGATTGTCCTCTATCTGTGTGCCGAATTACACAACTTTCCCGCAAACTGTCTATGGACTGCCATAGACTCGAGCGGTAGAAACGGAAGAATAAGAATAAGAATGCCAACAGATACAATAGGTGCCTTTGCACAAAATGTGAATCCAGAAGAGGTACGGGAAAACAGATAACTGACCAGAGACATTAGGTTACATATTAAACAATATATACCAAAAATATAATTCATTTTGCATTTCTGAAATTAAATAACTGTAATAAAGAAAATGGTGTGCAACAGAAAACACCAAATACAATGTTGGACAGCTTCCCATATTTATTTCTGAAAGATTAAAAAACAATATATAGTCATCGCGCTGGATTATGTCATGTCTTATGAGCCAGTGGCAGAATGAAATGAACACACTTGCTAAATATGATCAGATAGCCATTTGTAGTGCTGCTCAAAACCATAGTGGATGTTATTGAGTGCACTCATTCAATCCCATAATGCACCGCAACAGCAAGTGTATAACTGATGTACACTCAACAGCTAGAGAACACCCATAACGCACTGTGAAGGTTGTGCTGAATGACTTTTCGCATTCCGCTAAAAGATGGCACCTGCAGCTGAAACATCTATTTTCCAAACAGCTGGTTCACTGTGAGTACAGCGTAATTTCATACAGGTGTAAATTTCTTTGTATTATTAAATAGTTTAATGCAAGTTTCCATAACAGAGTTCAAGATAAACCTTTTATTACTACTGGACAAATCTATGCAAAAGCACTTCAGTGCACTCAGTGTCCAAATTCAGTCACTCCTATAACTGGATTATATTAGTGGACCAATGGGGAGTAGTGAATGAGTTTCGCTTGATCTCCAATTAAACGCACCTTAATCAACTAGACAACGTTTTTGAGTAGGGACAGTTGTGACCTAATGGTATAGAGAGTTGGACTTGTAACCTGAAAGTTGCAGGTTTGGGTCTCGATACCAGCAGGAAATGTAGGTGGGGGGAGTGAATGAACAACACTCTCTCCAACCTTCAATGCCCATAACTGAGGTTCCCTTGAGCAAGGCACCAAACCCCCACTTGCTCCGGGTGTGTGTCTACAGTGTGTATTCACACGGATGGGTTAAATTCAGAGGACAAATTCAGATTATGGGTGACCATACTTGGCCTACGCATCACCATCACTGTTTACTTTAATAACAGCCAGGTGTGTTAAAACTAAAAACTGCAGGAGCTTTACAGACTCACAGACACATCTGTTTCACACACATAAAATCAAACACAGAACCAGGAAACACGTGAGTTCAGGGAAATAGAAACTGGAGTGTGGTTGAGCTGTTGTGTGTTTGTGTCTCTGTATTCATGCAGTAAAATAGCAGGAGCCAGAGTTATTCTGGATGAGTTTATGTGTGTAGTGTGTCTGGAGCTCCTGAAGGATCCTGTTGTAACCAAACACAATTTCTCGTGCTCGAGATGAGAAAAAAAGGCACAAGGATGAAGTTTCTGATCTGTGGCTGAATGCTGGGACAAAATAGCTCCTACACCAGAGTTTGAGGCATCCACTTCCACTATGAACTGCCGGGAGGGATCTGCCTGAATAAGCACAGGAGCTGAGGTGAACAATTCTTTCAGTTTGACAACGGCCTGATCAGCCTCCTGAGTCCACTTAAAAGCGGTAGAAGAAGAAGTGAGGTGCCACAAGACTATAATCCCACACGAATATAAAAAATCATTGCAGCTGTTTAAGAGTGGTAGGTTTTGGCCATTTGATCACTGCCTGGATCTTCTATGTGTCCGTCTTCACCTGCCCGCCCTCAATCACATATCTCAAGAAGTTGACAGAACTGACATGAAATTCACACTTCTCCACTTTTACAAACAGTTTGTTTTCGAGAAGCCTTTGCAGAACTAGACGAACATGGTTGATGTGTTCAGAGAGGGTGTGGGAGAAGATTAGAATGTCATCCAGATATACAAATATGAAGCGGTTAAGAAAGTCTCTGAGGACATCATTGACCAAAGCTTGAAACACTGATGGAGCATTTGTAAGTCCAAAAGGCATCACCAGATATTCAAAATGTCCAAGAGGTGTGTTAAAAGCAGTCTTCCATTCATCCCCTTCTTTTATTCTGAGCAGATGGTAAGCATTCGGCAAGTCCAGCTTAGTAAAAACTGTGGCTTCATGAAGTAGATCAAACGTTGCCACAAAAAAAAAATCCAGCCCCAAGGGGAAAGGAGGAGGACCGAATTAGACCAGCAGGATGTATTTTTCCATAGCCTCCTTTTCAGGTCGAAAGAGGTTGTACAGTCTAATAGGGTGAGGGGTGAGGGCCTGATCCTTAGGACTGAGCCCTGAGGCACCCCAGTAGTTAGATGTTGCAACTTGGACACTTCACCTCTTCAAGAAACTTTGAAGGACCTGTCTGAAAGGTAAGACTCAAACCACTGGAGTGCGGTTCCTGAGATGCCCTTTGCCAATAAGGTTGACAGGAGGATCTGGTGGTTAACTGTGTCAAAAGCAGCGGACAGATCCAGCAAGTATTGAAGATTTGGAGTCCGCTCTTGCCAGTCTTAGAGCTTCAACAACTGAAAGCAAGGCAGTCTTGGTTTAATGTTTACTTCTGCGCTTCTGCACTTCTGCAGCCAAACTGGTTGCTGTCCAGGAGGTGGTTTGTGTGAAAAAGGCACAGACTTGGTTTAACCCTGGAGAAGTTTTGACATGCCCTGACATTTGTGCTTTTTTCAGTCTCTTAAAAACTTATTAATGGCTTAAGTCTGATTACATTGTAATAAGCACAAACTGGGCTACAGAAATAAGCAAGCAACATTTATGTACATGAAAAAAGTTTATGCATGGTTAGTGAAAAACTAAAATTTTTAAGTCCATGAAACACATTCTTTTGAGAACTGGGTGTGGTAGGCTAGAGTTTTTTCTACTAGATGATGTGAAAATCATCTCATTCACATGTTTACAGAAAACAATATATTTAGTTAAATATTCTAAGTCATGTTTTGTGATCGAAAGGGAATATGCGAGGGAGTGACAATGGATATGATTATTTAGTGATTCACACCTGAGAGACAAAAGACCCTCCTCTAATGGCCCATCAATGGGACTTTGACTGTCAGGTAAGAAACAATGTGAGAAGGATTCAAAGAATGGAGTTTTAGATTATTTGTATTTTATTCACAACACAGTATAATCAAAACATACATAATGAAGGTCAAAGGCACATTATTGACCACACTGATCTAACCACAGAGACGTGAACAGACTTTGTCATTCCTGAAAACTGATTCTGTTCAACAAGTGAAACAAGTAAATTATACCTGATATTTAGGTGATTGCGGCCTCTTTCCATGGATTCAAGAAACAAAACTCATCATCCAGGAAATAGTTTTACCATTAAATATCAGTGTAGTTGAACATCTGATGTTGGTACAGCACTCTTCATGTGGCATTTATGTAGCATTCATCTGTGGTGCAGGTATCAGATCACCAAAAAAACATCTGTGAGCATGTTAATATCAGGAGCATCTATAATATGTGCATATATTATGATTTTGTAGTCACAAACGCATGCTTTGTACTATCATAAAAAAATTACAATTTATATCAGAGAAACAAATTATTATAGTTTAGCACATTAAACATCTATTCACTGTTACTTTTATATTGCGTCATT
Source organism: Labeo catla (assembly GCA_012976165.1). NCBI lineage: Eukaryota > Metazoa > Chordata > Actinopteri > Cypriniformes > Cyprinidae > Labeo > Labeo catla. The sequence continues at coordinate 59,143 of VONZ01001891.1, forward strand.
TTTATTTTATAGAACATTAAAAACATCCTGGCGTTGTGATACATTTCGATGCAATGAAATGAAACATACTTCATAACATTTCATTTGATTATACATGTCATCTATAATCTATAAAAAATCTAACTACTATAATGTGTACAAGTTATGTCACAGTAACACAACAACTAAGGTAAGTAGGCTAATAAAATAAAGACTTACTCCTTCGATGGATCTCGCAGTGCGTCGCATCGCATTCTTCCTCTGAGGGAAATATAAATCTTACTCCTCACAGCACGTCTTCTTCCAGAAACAAGATGCAAGTAGCCGGGATGAACAACATAGACAAGTCTCGCTGCTTTGTTTGCGTTGATGTGGGCGGTACACCGCGTGCGCCTCACATGGATGAGTAAAAGTAGCTTGTGGGCGTGATCAAATTAAAAATAATCAGGTCTGACAAGAATGACTGGACATGGCGTTGGTTTCATACAGATTACTTTAACGATAAGACTTGCTTCATTCAAAAAGTAGACGTCAAGCTTTCTATACATATATCTCTCATGTCTCTGTGTGGAGTATTCACTGAGTTTCAGTTCATTTTAGTGACTGCACACCCTGTTTGCTTTATTTCACAAAACCACAGAGTGTTGTTGTTATTATGAGTTTATGTATACAAATAAAAGTAGATTCCTTACAGATTCGATTGATGTATTGCTCTTATCTGTATGATCAAAAATTACAGAATAGTTCTTTCAGAAAAACTGCCACAAACCGCGCTGGTGTGTTTTTCAACCCCAGAGGATTAAATCCGAGTTATATTCTGTTTGTGATGGAGGGGTTTGTTTCGTTGCCGGGGGAAGCTGAAAATGTACCTGTGAAGATTTTGCATGATACAGGTGCCTCCGAGTCCTTTATTTTAGAATCTACCCTGCCTCTTTCCACAACGTTGACTCTGGAAAAGAGTGTGCTGGTTCAGGGAATAGCTCTTACATGCATGTCTGTCCAGTCTGCAACTCTGTTGAGACATTTTTATTGGCTCTTGTTAAAGAAAGAAGTTTGTCAAAACATGTCACGTAAGTCAAATGACAGGTAAACCAAATCAGTCTCCTAAATCAGTTCCATTATGTCCCATACCTGCTATGGGGAAACTGTTTGAGCATCTTTTGATTGACTGCATGGGCCCATTGCCCCCCTCAAGGTTGATGAGTAAGTTTTTGTTGACGGTCACGTGTTATCCTGCTGCTTTCCATTGTGGAAAATAACCACCAAGGCCGTAGTTAAGGCTCTATCACAATTTATTGCCATTTTTGGTATTCCACAAATTATTCTGTGAAATACCGGTGAATGACCAGTGAAAATTTTTTTCCTCAAATGTTTGCCGAAATACTGAAGCAATTGTGAGTGCGGCACCAACAGTCAAGAGCTCATCAGCCACAGAGTCAAGGTGCATTGGAGCGCTTTCACCAGACGCTGAAAACTCTGTTGTGCGCTTATTGTACTGAACTGAATTGTGATTGGGAGGAGGGACTGCCTTGGCTCCTCTTGGCAGCAAGAGAGGTGACACAGTCTATCTTAGGTTTCAGCCTATGCTAGATTTTCAGTTTTTGGGATTAAGATCCGTGGTCCTTTAGCTGTTCTATAAGACAGTCTGAATCGTGAATCTGAAATGCAAGAGTTTTCTCCAGAAGATCAGGTTCTGGTATTATTGCCTTTGCCTGCATCACCTTTTCAGGCAAAATTCCCAGGACCTTATATGGTTACTCGTTGAATTATCTTATTTCTAGTCCCGACCAAAAGAAATCTGAGCAGCTCTGTCATATTAATTTGTTTAAACCATATTAAAACCTTGCTCAATTTGGGAAATTTAATGAGTTATTTGTCTTCTCGCCAGCAGCAGGAACTCTAGTAAAGGTGTTACATGAATTTCCAGAGTTGTTTGGCGATACTCCATCCCATACCCATCTCATTGAACATGATGTAGATGTGGGTAACACGTCACCAATTCGACAACGTTTTTATCGTGGGCCAATTGTGAGGCAACAGGCTTTTACCAAGCCTGATGCTTTCCCCCCTCCTTGAGTTGAGGACTGCATAGACCAAGTGCTGCTAAGTTTGTCAGTAAATTTGACTTGTTAAAGGGATATTGGCAAGTGCCATAAATCAGAATCACTGATCCACTGACAGATGGAGGTGGGTACAGAGAGCTGTGACAGTTTATTCTGAAGGATATCTGGAATGATGGTGTTGAAAGCAGAGCTGAAGTCCACAAACAAGATCCTTGCATAGGTCCCTGGTTTGTCCAGATGTTGAAGGATGTAGTGCAATCCCATATTGACTGCACCATCCACAGACCTGTTTACTCAATAAGCAAACTGCAGGGGGTCTAGCAAGGGTCCAGTAATGCCCTTCAAGTAGGCCAACACCAGTCTCTCGAATGACTTCATGTCCACAGTTGTTAAAGCAACAGGTCTGTAGTCATTAAGTCCTGTGGTTTTTGGTTTCTTGGGTACAGGGATGATGGTGGAACATTTGAAGCAGGATGGGACTATACACAACTCCAGGGATCTGTTGAAGATCAATGTGAAGATGGATGATAGCTGGACAGCACAGGCTTTAAGGCAGGCTGGAGAGACACTGTCTGGGCCTTTAGCTTTCCTTATCTTCTGCTTCCGACACCTGGAAACAGCATCTGAAGCATGTGCATGCTGGTTTTTTTATTTTTCGTCTGGCTGAAGCTCACATTACTGTTAACTTAGCCAAATGTAAATTTGCAAAAGCAACTGTGGTCTACTTGGGAAGGAAGGTGGAACACAGTAGTGTGCGTCCGTTGCAAGAAAAAGTGCATGCTATTGCTGGATATTATCGGGGGTTTTGCACAAATTTTTTCGTCTGTTGTTGGCTCATTGACTAATCTGTTTAAAGCTTATGCTAAGTAAATCTCCATCACGTGTGTACAGCTGGAAAGGCATTTAATACACCGAGCCGTAAATCACTGACAAGCTATGCAATGCTATGCTACACGATGCTATGTCCCAGTGAAAGCTGGGCCGGTGTTATTTTTTTCTCATTTTATCTTTTTGGTTTGCAGGTATAATGGTTATTATAGGTATGTCTTTCCACCTGGGGCTCATTATGCGGAGCTATAAAATCTGCAGTACTGATGAGGATGGGGAGATGATGTGATCACCCTAGCCCACCTTGCTGCTTGCGCTTTTGTTTTGTTGTTTATTTTGTTTACATTTAGTTCATTGAGCTTACATCCCACTGCCACACACACTTTCATTACTGACTCTCATTAATACTCACTACTGACTGTTTGAATACATTTGTTAATTATGATCCTGTTAAACAAACTTCTTTTCTTTGCTATTTGCTGGTCCATGTTGGTTCTCGTTTATGTTGCAATTTGGAGCCTGATGTAATATCTGAGACTGACATCCAGTAGACATTTCAGGAGCAGGAATGAGGAACCTGCTTTACAGACTCGCAGACAAACCAGATTTACACGTCACTCAAACCAGAACCAATTTAAACTCATCAGTTCAGAGAAAAAAAAACTGAAGTGCAGAGCTGTTGTGTGTTAGCGTCTCTATATTCAAGCTGTAAAATGGCAGAAGCCAGAATTTCTGTGAATCAGAAGGAGTTCATGTGTGCAGTGTGTCTGGATCTCCTGAAGGATCCAGTGACCATCCAGTGTGGACACAGTTACTGTAAGATCTGTATTACAGACTGCTGGGATCAGGAGGATCAGATGAGAGTCTACAGCTGCCCTCAGTGCAGACAGACCTTCAGTCCAAGACCTGCTTTAGCTAGAAACACCATGCTGACTGAAGTGGTGGAGAAACTGAAGAAGACCAAACTTCCTGCTGACTGTTACGCTGGAGCTGGAGATGTGCAGTGTGACGTCTGTACTGGAACAAAATACAAAGCCATCAAGTCCTGTCTGATGTGTCTGAACTCTTACTGTCAGAATCACCTTGATCAACATGAGAGTTTGTTTAAAGGAAAGAGACACAATTTGACTGATGCCACTGGACGACTGCAGGAGATGATCTGCCAGAAACATGAGAAGATCCTTGAGGTTTTCTGTCGCACTGACCAGAAATGTATATGTATGCTGTGTACAGTTAATAAACACAAAAATCACGACACTGTATCAGCTGCAGAACAGAGGACAGAGAAACAGGTATTTAAAACTAGCGATCAAGTTGATATTTAGTGCAGTGATCCAATAGTCTGTTTATTCTCTTTGTAGAGCTGCAGACTAATTATGCAATATGCAGAAACGCTGTCAGTCTGTGTCAGTTTCACTCTCATTATAATTATGCTTACATTGTGAAATAGGCCTTAATCTTCTTACTTCTGGAGTTTGAACCTACTAGTTATCAGTTCCACATTTCCTGGATTCATTGATTTAGTGTCAGTAGTTTTCTGTGACATTCACTATCATCCGTTTGTCCTGCAGAAGCAGCTGAAGGAGACACAAAAGACGTTCCAGCAGAGAATCCAGCAGAGAGAGAAAGATCTTCAGCAGCTGAGAGAGGCTGTGGAGTCTCATAAGGTGAGTCTGGAGAAGAAGAGAAGTTTGTCTCAGTCTCAGTTCAGACTCTCTTGTCTCTTTCAGTCCCACTGAAGCCTGAATCACTGTGTGTCCTAACAGCGCTCTGCACAGACAGCAGTGGAGGACAGTGAGAGGATCTTTACTGAGCTCATCCGCTCCATTGAGAGAAGCCGCTCTGAGCTGATACGGCTGATCAGAGATCAGGAAAAGCGAGCGGTGAGTCGAGCTGAAGGACGACTGGAGCGACTGGAGCAGGAGATCAATGATCTGAGGAGGAGAGACGCTGAGCTGGAGCAGCTTTCACACACACAGGATCACATCCAGTTCCTGCAGGTAACACAGATCTAGAAGAACACCATCATAGTGGACTTGAGACACATCCTGCTGTGACAGGAGACTCACAGAGAAACATTTTAATGAGTGTCTTATTATATAATCATCAGTCAGACTCTCATCTGATCATCTTCTTCTGAAAGAGACGCCACTTACAAATGGCTTTCAAGCTCTGGAAATCTCTTAGAAATAATTTCTCTGAGCTCTTTCTTTTGGAAGATATATTTAGCTGACAAACACCACTAGCGCTGCCAACAGTTCAAAACTTCACTTACATTTAAACATTTTTCAACATTTCCCTTCTGATTTATGAATAACAGTAAAATCAGTGAACTCAGTAATACTGATTCTAAGTAACGCTCATCAAAATTGGATCAGGTGATCCTCAAATCTGACAATTTGTTGCAGCTTTTCTCAAAAACTGTGGTGTGGGAATTTGCAGCATTTTTTTTTTTTGTTTTGCAGTGAAAACCCAGCAATAATCATGATGGGTTGTGGGTAGTGTCAGTGACAGTAAAAGTACAATTACCTGTAAATGTTTTTGTGCCTAATAACTGAAACTGTGTTTCTGTCAATGGTCACACAAGCATAGAAATATTCATAAATCTGCTTTGCAAAAAATGCAGAATTGAGTCTGACACAAGAGTTTGCACATTCTCACTGAATCTGAATTTAATCAAATAATTTTATAGTCATGGCCAAAAATATCGGCACCCTTGCGATTCTGTCAGAAAATGCAGCTCATCTCCCAGAAAATTGTTGCAGTTGCAAATGTTTTGGTACTCACGTTTATTATTTTTTTGTTTGCATTGGAACAACACACACAAAAAAAGACAGAGAAGAAAAGTCAAATCTGATACAATTCCACACAGAATTAAAAAAATGCACTGGACAAAATTATTGGCACCCTTAACTTTTGTTAGCACCCCCTTTGGAAAAATTAACTTAAATCAATCGCTTCCTGTAACCATGAATGAGTTTTTACACCTCTCTACTGGAATTTTGGAGCACTCTTCTTTTGTTAACTGCACCAGGTCATTCAGATTTGAAGGATGCCTTCTCCCAACTGCTGTTTTGAGATCTCTCCACAGGTGTTCTATGGGGTTCAGATCTGGACTCATTGCTGGCCATTTCATTTGTGTTTTGGATCATTGCCCTGCTGGAAGACCCATGACCTCTGGTGGAGACACAGCTTTCTGACACTGGCCACTACGTTGCGCCCCAAAATTCTTTGGTAATCATCAGATTTCATGGTACCGTTCACACAGTCAAGGCATCAAGTACCAGAAGCAGCAAAGCAACTCCAAAACATCTTTGAACCTCCACCATGTTTGACTGTAGGGACTGTGTTCTTTTCTTTGAAGGCCTCATTTCTTTTTCTGTAAACAGTGCCATGATGTCCTTTACCAAAAAGCTCTACTTTTGTCTCATCTGTCCACAGTACGTTCTCCCAGAAGGATTGTGGTTTTGTCACATACGTTTTGTCTTGCTTTTTTATGCCTTTGTGTCAGCAGTGGTGTCCTCCTGGGTCTCCTACCATAGCGTCCCTTTTCATTCAGATGGTGACGGATAGTGCGAGCTGATACTGCTGTACCCTGTGTCTGCAGATCAGCTTAAATTTGTGTGGAAGCTAATCAGGGTTCTTTATCCACCATTAATTAATTTTGCTCTTTTCTAATTTTGCTCTCGTGAATACCGAAACATTTGCAATTGGAACAATTTTCTGAGAGAAGTTTTGCATTTTCAGACAGAATTGCAAGGGTGCCGTTATTTTTGGCCATGACTGTATGTATTTACATTATAAGTTATATTTACAATCAGGTGAAATCAGGTATTATGGGGACTAGCAAATATTCACCCAATATACATTATATTCAGTAATCCATATGGTAGTTTAATAGTAATATAACAGTAATTTAATAGCCTTGATTAAAGCTCTAGTCTAAAAACATTCACTTCGTCCTGCGTGTTGAGCAAAGAAATCAAGACGTTTGATTGCTTGTGCAGCCGCGTCTCGCTCGTTTTAGAAACCAACAGGTTGAAAAGACACTAGTCATGTAGATCGCAAATGAATTAATGGGGTCACTTGGAAATCACATACAGTTTTACTTTAGTTACAGTCTAGAATCTGTAGCTCTAATGTGATTTAATGAATATGAGAAGAATGAAGCTGATGCTGTGAAAGTGCTGGATTGAGGTGAGTTACTAAAGATCAGTCAAGTCAAATCTGATGTTGGTGCAGGTTATTGGGTGAAGTGTGGAGCTGATGAGATTCAATTTCTGTTTTCTGTAGAGTTTCCAGACTCTCTCAGCACCTCCTAAACCTACAGACGATCCCTTCATTACTCTCGTCTCTTATGATGATCTAATAGAATCTGTCTGTCAGCTGAGAGACGAACTGGAGGATTTCTGCAAAGAGGAGCTCAAGAAGATCTCAGACAGAGGTAAAGTCCTGGAGATTCATCTGCTCTCAGAAACGAGTCCATCATCATCTCATATCATGGAGAACATCATATTAGAAATGTGTTAGGAATGGATGCAGGATCATGAGAATCACACTGTTCATGTCTGTTGATTTCCACAGTCACATTCACCAACATTGTTCCCAGGACCAGGAACGACTTCCTACAATGTAAGTCAGTAAGAAAACAAGCAGAAAAACTCACTGAGTGTGTTCATGTTCTTCCTGTAGAAGCTGAAAGAAGAGTTTTATAATTGATGATGTAAATGATGATTTGCACAGGATATCTGCTCATCTGTACTGACACACTGATGATACACTGAACATGAAGAGTTCAGCTACATGAAAACATCAAACAGATTCATAATTCCTGATTCTAATGTGTTTTATCTCCATCAGATTCCCATCAGCTCACTCCGGATCTGAACACAGTGAATAGACACCTCCGTCTGTCTGAGAGGAACAGAGTGATTACTGACACTGGCCCAGCCCAGTCGTATCCTGATCATCCAGACAGATTTGATTGTTATTCTCAGGTGTTGTGTAGAGAGAGTGTGTGTGGACGCTGTTACTGGGAGCTGGAGTGCAGTGGAGATCATGTGCGTATATCAGTGTCATATAAGAGCATCATCAGAAAGGGATCGAGTAATGAGTGTTGGTTTGGATGTAATAATCAGTCCTGGAGTTTAACCTGCAATTCCTCCAGTTACTCATTCATGCACAATAACATAGTGACTGTTCTCCCTGTAAAGTCCATCAGCAGTAGAATAGGAGTGTTTGTGGATCACAGTGCAGGAACTCTGTCCTTCTACAGCGTCTCTGACACAATGAGCCTCATCCACACAGTCCAGACCACATTCACTCAGCCGCTCTATCCTGGGTTTGATATTTATAGAGCAACAGTGAAACTGTGTTAAAGCAAAAACTGATGAGAGATTCTACCCATAATGCTTTGAGCTGCATAATGAATCAGTAACAGTGAGATGTTATTGAACCTTTTATTTTCTCTTCATGACATTAACCCTCTGGGGTCTGAGGGTGTTTTGGGGCCCTGGAGAAGTTTTGACATGCCCTGACATTTGTGCTTTTTTCAGTATCTTAAAAACATATTAATGGCAAAAGCCTGATTACATTGTAATCAGCACAAACTGGGCTACAATAATATGCAAGCAACATTAAAATACATGTTTGTGTTTTTGAGAAAACAATGTTTATGCGTGGTTAGTGAAAAACTAAAATCTTTAAGTCACTGAAATAAGACCATGAAACACATTCAGAACATTAGTCCACAAGACTTTTGAGAACTGGATGTGGTTGTCTAGAGTTTTTTCTACATAAAGATGTGAAAATCATCTCATTCACGCGTTTACAGAAAACAATAGATTGATTTAAATTTTCTAAGACATGTTTTGTGACTGAAAGGGAATATGCGAGGGAGTGACAACGACCATGAATATTGAGTGATCTACACCTGAGAGACAAAAGACCCTCCTCTAATGGCCCATCAATGAGACTGTGACTGTCAGGTAGAAACAATGAGAGATTCAGAGAATGGAGTTTTAGACTATTTGTATTTTATTTACAACACAGTATCATCAAAACATACATAATGAAGGTCAAAAGCACATTACTGACTACACTGATCTAACCATAGAGACGTGAAGAGACTTTGTGTCATTCCTGAAAACTGTTTTCTGGATTCTGTTCAACAAGTGAAACAAGTAAATTATACCTGATATTCAAGTGATTGCTGCTTCTTTCCATGGATTTAAGAAAAAAAAAATCATCATCAGTAGTCCAGGACATTGTCTTACAATAAAAAAAAAAAACAGTGTAGTTGAACATTTGATGTTGGTACAGCACTCTTCATGTAGCATTCATCTGTGGTGCAGGAATCAGATCACTAGAAAAAAAAAAACATCTGTAAGCATGTTAATATCAGGAGCATCTGTAATATATACATATAGTATGATTTTGTAGTCATAGACTCACACATGCTTTATACTATCTTTAAAAAATGGCATTTTATATCTGAGAAACTAATTATTATTGTTTAGCACGTTAAACACCTATTCATGAACAAAGTATTAATAATAAACTAATATTATCCTATTGTTATACGATAGATAAATAAATAAATAAATAAATAAGAATTTATAATCATAAATACAAGCATGCTTTGTATGTAGTATACAATACAAAACCATTTCATGTCTGGGAAACTAATTTACTATTGTTACGCACGTCATAAACATCTATTCGTGAAACAGAGTATATGACAGTAGTTTTGTCTAAACAATCTTAGACTCATTCAGTGTTACAGTGTAAACACTATTACTTTTATATCGCGTCATTTTTGTTTTATAGAACATTAAAAACATCCTGGCGTCGTCAAACATTTCAATGCAATGAAATGAAACATACTTCATAACGTTTCACTTTAACGTAAGCAGGCTAATAAAAGAAAGACTTACTCTTTCAGTGGATCTCGCCCTGCGTCGCATCGCGTTCTTCCTCTGAGGGAAATATAAATCTTTCTCCTCACAGCGCGTCTTCTTCAGTAACAAGTCTCAAGTAGCCCACATGAACGATGAAGTGAAGTCTCCCGCTTTGTTTACGTTGATGTGGGCGGTTCGCCGCTTGCGCCTCCACGTGGCTGATTATAATAACAAACCGAAAGCAGCTCGTGGGCGTGATCAAATTAAAAATAATTAGGTCTGATGAGAAAGACTGGACATGGAGTTGGTTTCATACAGATTACTTTAACACATGATATTTGTTTTCGATAAGACTTACTCCATTTAAAAGTAGACATATCAGGCTTTCTATAGATATCTCTCTCATGTCTCTGTGTGGAGTATTCACTGAGTTTTAGTTCATTTTAGTGAAGCATTTCTTAATGACGATCACAGACAACAACGCGGCAGACTACATACCCTGTTTGTTTGCTTTATTTCACAAAACCACAGAGTGTTGTTGTTACTATGAGTGTACACAAATAAAAGTGAATTCCTTACAGATTCCATTGATGTATTGCTCTTATCTGTACGATCAGAAATGACGGAGTAATTGAAGTTCTTTTTGGCGTTATCAGAAAAACGGCCACAAACCGCGCCGGCGCGTTTTTCGACCACAGAGGGTTAATACTGCAGCTGAACTTCTGTCAGTGAAATAACATGTTTTTTTTTACATAGAGAATTATCTGGCTGATGACAAATTCAGATTTGCCACATGCAAGCATCACTGAACAGCGTCCATTATGGCTTTTAGTCCAAAATGTACAAAAAATCCTCTGTATTTATAAATAATAGATGTTAAACGAATCACGATACAGCTGGAGGAAGGGGTTTACATGAATGCATCTCAGAGGGGAACTGACTGTCTGTAGAAAAGTTTAGATGGTATTTTCTTTTCATCTTGCCTCAGTATAATGCATTTTAAAGTATTGTTCATTAGTGGTAACCAATGAAACACTGTATCGCTGCTGTTCCATAAGGGCCACCTGCTGTCAGTGAATCTGCGCTTTTATTCGACCTGTTTGTTGTTTCTGTTTCATTCAGATACAGTATGTTTTATGTAGTATAGTTTCACAAAACTAAAGTCAGACGATTCTGTTTTTGCTTCAAATTTCATCAGGATGGTAGCACCTCCACCTCATTCTGAGCCAGGAAAGGCGTATCGGATAAAGTGCCGAATGGACCTCCAAGAGCTGTGTCTCATTCTGTGTGCCGGTATTGTTTTGAAGAAAGGCATGGAAAAAAGAATGTCCCGTCCTCAAAAGTAAACAAATGCGCATAAGCATTTGAACATCTTTTGACTGACTGCGTGGGCCCATTGCCCCCCTCAAAGTCGCTGAGTAAGTTTTTGTTCACGGTCATGTGTCAAAGGACCCATTATCTTGCTGCTTTTCCATTGCGGAAAAAACCCACCAAGGCCGTAGTTAAGGCTCTATCACAATTTATTGCCATTTTTGGTATTCCACAAATTATTTAAAGAGACCGGGGAACAAATTTTTTCTCAAATGTTTGCCGAAGCAATTGTGAGTGTGGCACCAACAGTCAAGCGCTTATCAGCCGCAGAGTCAAGGTGTGTTGGAGCGCTTTCACCAGACGCTGAAAACTGTTGTGCGATTATTATACTGAACTGAATTGTGATTGGGAGGAGGGACTGCCTTGGCTCCTCTCTAAAATTTGTTCTAGAAGACAGTCTGAAGGGGAAAGAGCCTCTGACAAGCCTAACTGTTAATGGGTTTAGGAGGAGATTGTTTTTGGAAGGTGAAGCTGTGTGAGAGAAATTGGAGAAAAAAACAGGAAAAAATGAAGCGATTATTCAATCATGAATCTGAAATGCAAGAGTTTTCTCCAGGAGATCAGGTTCTGGTATTATCGCCTTTGCCTGCATCACCCTTTGGGGCAAAATTCTCGGGACCCTTATACTGTTACTCGGCACGTACCTGAGTTGAATTATCATATTTCTACTCCCGACCAAAAGAAATCTGAGCAGCTCTGTCATATTAACGTGTTAAAAATGCAGTTTATTTAGATGACATAATCGTTTATAGTAATACCGTGTGTGCTGGGTTTTTTTTTTTTTCGTTTGGCTGAAGCTCACATTACTGTCAACTTAGCCAAATGTGAATTTGCGAAAGCAACTGTGGTCTACTTGGGAAGGAAGGTGAGACACGGTAGTGTGTGTCCGTTGCAAGAAAAAGTGTGTGCTATTGCTGGATATTATCGGGGGTTTTGCACAAATTTTTCGTCTGTTGTTGGCTCATTGACTAATCTGTTTAACGCTTATGCTATGTAAATCTCCATAACGTGCATTCAGCTGGAGCGGCATTTAATACACCGAGCCATAAATCACTGACAAGCTACGCAATGTTATGCTACGCGATGTCCCGCTATGTGATGTCCCAGCAAAAGCTGGGCCTATGTTATTTTTTCCTCATTTTTTCTTTTTGGTTTGCAGGTATAATGGTTATTATAGGTATGTCTTTCCACCTAGGGCTCATTATGCAGAGCTATAAAATCTGCAGTACTGATGAGGATGGGGAGATGATGTGATCACCCTAGCCCACCTTGCTGCTTGCGCTTTTGTTTTGTTATTTTGTTTACATCTAGTTCATTGAGCTTACATCCCACTGCCACACACGCTTTCATTACTGACTCTCATTAATACTCACTACTGACTGTTTGAACACATTTGTTAATTATGATTCTATTAAATAAAATTGTTTTCTTTACTATTTGCTGGTCCGTGTTGGTTCGCGTTTATGTTGCAATTTGGAGCCTGATGTAATATCTGAGACTGACATCTAGTAGACATTTCAGGAGCAGGAATGAGGAACCTGCTTTACAGACTCGCAGACAAACCAGTTTTACACGTCACTCAAACCAGAACCAATTTAAACTCATCAGTTCAGAGAAAAAAAAACTGAAGTGCAGAGCTGTTGTGTGTTAGTGTCTCTGCATTCATGCTGTAAAATGGCAGAAGCCAGAATTTCTGTGAATCAGAAGGAGTTCATGTGTGCAGTGTGTCTGGATCTCCTGAAGGATCCAGTGACCATCCAGTGTGGACCATCACAGTTACTGTAAGATCTGTATTACAGACTGCTGGAATCAGGAGGATCAGAGGAGAGTCTACAGCTGCCCTCAGTGCAGACAGACCTTCAGTCCAAGACCTGCTTTAGCTACAAACACCATGCTGACTGAAGTGGTGGAGAAACTGAAGAAGACCAAACTTCCTGCTGACTGTTACGCTGGAGCTGGAGATGTGCAGTGTGACGTCTGTACTGGAACAAAATACAAAGCCGTCAAGTCCTGTCTGGTGTGTCTGAACTCTTACTGTCAGAATCACCTTGAACAACATGAGAGTTTGTTTAAAGGAAAGAAACACAAAGTGACTGATGCCACTGGACGACTGCAGGAGATGATCTGCCAGAAACACGAGAAGATCCTTGAGGTTTTCTGTCGCACTGACCAGAAATGTATATGTATGCTGTGTACAGTTAATGAACACAAAAATCACGACATTGTGTCAGCTGCAGAACAGAGGACAGAGAAACAGGTATTTAAAACTAGCGATCAAGTTGATATTTAGTGCAGTGATCTAATAGTCTGTTTATTCTCTTTGTAGAGCTGCAGACTAATTATGCAATATGCTGAAACGCTGTCAGTCTGTGTCAGTTTCACTCTCATTATAATTATGCTTGCATTGTGAAATAGGCCTTAATCTTCTTACTTCTGGAGTTTGAACCTACTAGTTATCAGTTTCACATTTCCTGGATTCATTGATTTAGTGTCAGTAGTTTTCTGTGACATTCACTATCATCTGTTTGTCCTGCAGAAGCAGCTGAAGGAGACGCAGAAGACGTTCCAGCAGAGAATCCAGCAGAGAGAGAAAGATCTTCAGCAGCTGAGAGAGGCTGTGGAGTCTCATAAGGTGAGTCTGGAGAAGAAGAGAAGTTTGTCTCAGTCTCAGTTCAGACTCTCTTGTCTCTTTCAGTCCCACTGAAGCCTGAATCACTGTGTGTCCTAACAGCGCTCTGCACAGACAGCAGTGGAGGACAGTGAGAGGATCTTTACTGAGCTCATCCGCTCCATTGAGAGAAGCCGCTCTGAGCTGATACGGCTGATCAGAGATCAGGAAAAGCGAGCGGTGAGTCGAGCTGAAGGACGACTGGAGCGACTGGAGCAGGAGATCAATGATCTGAGGAGGAGAGACGCTGAGCTGGAGCAGCTTTCACACACACAGGATCACATCCAGTTCCAGAAGAACACCATTATATGAAGCGTATGAGGCCCATGGGCTGCCAGTTGCCCATTCCTGACTTATGTGCTAACAAGCTTAAAAGCAGGCTGGTAAAAGTTTGATGAGGAAATGTTAGGAAAAATGTATCACGATAAACTTACTTGGCTTACTAACAGACTAGTGAACTTTAGCAACTAGCTACCTAAGATTAAGTTAATTTACGGTGTGTTCACACTTGTCATGTTTGGTTCGATTAAAAATTCTGGTGCGATTGCTCTGATAGTGCGGTTCATTTGAGTAAGTGTGAACGCTGCCGTCCAAACCCTGGTGCACACCAAACAAGCGGGCCGAGACCACTAAAAAGATGGGTCTCTGTCCACTTCCAAACTAACTCTTGAGCAGTTCAAATTAAATATGAACATGACGCAGGCGAGAGACTTCTAAACAAACACATTAGGTGTATTTGATTTAAAGCAGTGCTGAGCAGAGAGTGATCAGTGAATGGGTACTTTGATGTAATACAAACGCAGCGCCACTTTAAGTTGAACACACCTTAACAGGAACTTGATTGACAGCCGATCTGACCAATCATAATGCCAAATCTGCCATTTTTGTCCAACAAACAAACCAGACAGGAGAATAGATGTGGCGTGATAGTGGCATGGCTTATCTGTGTTTGCGAAGGGTCAATTGTTGATGTACCGTGAAAAGTTGTCCATTTAAAAAGAAGAGGTTTGCCTTATCTTGATTCTAATTGGTCAAAAGACACGAGGATGATTGCGTCTGTACGAAAGATGGTCTCACTATGAGCTTGCAGTTTCTCTCAGATGAAAAGACAATAGTTATGTAGGTTGTGAATGAGTGATTGGGATCACTTGGAAATCACATACAGTTTTAGTTTAAGTGTCAAATACTAGAATCTGTAGCTCTAATGTGGTGTAATATGAGAAGAATGAAGCTGATGTTGTGAAAGTGCTGGATTGAGTTACTAAAGATCAGTTGGAATCAGTCAAGTCAAATCTGATGTTGGTACAGGTTATTGGGTGAAGTGTGGAGCTGATGAGATTCGATTTCTGTTTTCTGTAGAGTTTCCAGTCTCTCTCAGCACCTCCTGAATCTACAGACAGAAATGACG
Source organism: Labeo catla (assembly GCA_012976165.1). NCBI lineage: Eukaryota > Metazoa > Chordata > Actinopteri > Cypriniformes > Cyprinidae > Labeo > Labeo catla. Next base: position 74,359 of record VONZ01001891.1, read on the forward strand.
ATCTCTTCATTTCTCTCTTCACTTCTGATGGTCTGAGAGAATCTGTCCATCAGCTGAGAGACAAACTGGAGGATTTCTGCAAAGAGGAGCTCAAGAAGATCTCAGACAGAGGTAAAGTCCTGGAGATTCATCTGCTCTCAGAAACGAGTCCATCATCATCTCATATCATGGAGAACATCATATTAGAAATGTGTTAGGAATGGATGCAGGATCATGAGAATCACACTGTTCATGTCTGTTGATTTCCACAGTCACATTCACCAACATTGTTCTCTGGACCAGGAACGACTTCCTACAATGTAAGTCAGTAAGAAAACAAGCAGAAAAACTCACTGAGTGTGTTCATGTTCTTCCTGTAGAAGGTGAAAGAAGAGTTTTATAATTGATGATGTAAATGATGATTTGCACAGGATATCTGCTCATCTGTACTGACACACTGATGATACACTGAACATGAAGAGTTCAGATACATGAAAACATCAAACAGATTCATAATTCCTGATTCTGATGTGTTTTATCTCCATCAGATTCCCATCAGCTCACTCCGGATCTGAACACAGTGAATAAACACATCCGTCTGTCTGAGAACAACAGATTAATTACTCACACTGACCAAAAGCAGCAGTATCCTAATCATCCAGACAGATTTGATCAGTGGTATCAGGTGTTGTGTAGAGAGAGTGTGTGTGGACGCTGTTACTGGGAGCTGGAGTGGAGAGGGAATAATGGTGTGCGAATATCAGTGTCATATAAGAGCATCAGCAGGGAGGGAGATGGTGATGAGTGTCGATTTGGATGTAATGATCAGTCCTGGAGTTTGATCTGCTCTCCTGACAGATACTCATTCAGACACAATAAAACAGTGACTGCTCTCCCTGTGACGTCCATCAGCAGTAGAATAGGAGTGTTTGTGGATCACAGTGCAGGAACTCTGTCCTTCTACAGCGTCTCTGACACAATGAGCCTCATCCACACAGTCCAGACCACATTCACTCAGCCGCTCTATCCTGGGTTTGGGTTTAATTGTGGGTTGTATATTGTTTGTTCTGGATCATCAGTGAAACTATACTGATAAATCAAAATAGGTTGATGAGAGATTCTACCCATAATGCTTTGACATGCATGATGAATCGGTAACAGTGAAATGTTATGTTAGTAGGGCTATTCAATTAGTTTCATTTGAGGGATTATCAAATTGAAAATTTGAAAGAAGCCAAGGGGTTGAGGGGCTGTCCTGATCTCTTTCACTAGTAAAACGAACTTATATTAGCAACATCTATAAAAAGTTAACATTAGTGCTGCCAGTCATTCGATTAAAAAATTGTCAGAATTTCACACTGAACCCATATTAAATGCATTTTCCCTCAATTTAGGCCATTAGTTACTGCCATTCAACATCAAGGTATAATTGAAAGCCATTATTTTTAACATTTAATAGGCTATGAAAAATATAACAACTTTTAATTTGAGTGAACTAAAAACAATTCCATTGATGACAGACTTCAGCAGGTTTCACTTTAAAACCTGAAGCACATGACGCAGATCTGACACACATTGGTTTTCTCCCAACTCTTTACGGTCAATTAGGACTTTAAAATTAATTTAAGATTGTGTTTACAAGGTCACCTGCCAAAACCGCACATTTTGACATTTTTGTGTGTTTGTCTGTTGAAGTGATTCGGCGTATGCATACAACCGAACGTACAGACTTTCAGACTACACTGCATTCGATAATCATCATCATCCAGTGTCTGCACTATTTCTTGCCAGACATTATGACAGAAAACACCGTCTTTATCTTTGTAAACAGATTTGCCAGATTGGACCCACGGGCCGACAGTTGAATAGTCCAGAGTCTTTTCTTTTCTCTTCTCTTCATGGCAATACTGCAGCTGAACTTCTGTCAGTAAAATAACATGTCAGAATAAATGTGTTTATTCTATTATAGATCATTGGTTAAAATGTGTAAATGTTATGAAAAACAAAAGCTGTTGCAATTGAGTGTGTGAGTGTGTGTTTGTGTGAAGACTGAAGCCCCACTCCTTGTAGAAAACAGATCCATCTGGTTCCACTGGTCTGAAAACTCAGAGGTTTGTAGACCAGCAGTATATTTTCTGCTTCACTTCTGCAACAACGCACTCTTGTTTCTACAAAGACATTTAGCATGTTTTCTACGAACAACATCTGATGTGTTTGTTTTACGTGACGTGAGAAAGCAACATACAGGCAAAGATACGCTAAATCCAATTTGAGCAGTCAGACTAAAATGGATTTCCAGAATTGCAAATAGGATTTCACACAACATGTAGCTTGAAATGGATTTGTAAAAACTGGATTTGAAGTTTTTTTTTTTTTTGCCGTTCACACTTACTAAATATGATTGGATTTCAAGTGTATGCACAAAATGTGGATTTGGACTGACAGTCTGAACAAGGCTTTAGAGCAGGGGTTGGGAACTCTGGTCCTGGAGAGCTGCAACCTTGCAGAGTTCAGCTCCAACCCTAAATAACTCACCTGCCTGTTGATTTCTAGTAACCCTTCAGACCTTGATTTGCTTGTTCAGCTGTGTTTGATAAGGGTTGAAGCAAAACTCTGCAGGGCTGCAGCTCTCCAGGACCGACGTTCACCACCCCTGCTTTAGACTGTTTATCTGAGACTGACATCTAGTGGACATTTTATTATCAGGTTTCCTCATTTCTAGTCCAGGGCTGTGTCTGAAATCATCTGCTATACATTTTAAATAGCACACTATTTGAGGGGACAACCATTTGTAATGGTGTCAGAAACCATAGTGGACATTATCAAGTGCACTTATTCAATCCCATAATGCACTGCAATAATGATTGCGCAACTGATGTACTCTCAATAGTTAGGGAATACCCATAATGCATGGTAAGGGTCATGTCAAATGAATTCTTGCATCTCGCCAAATGGCGCCTGTTGCTCGATAATCAATCTATCCGATTTCCAAACCGCTGGTCCACTGCAAGTACAGCAACAGTTCTTAATCCTGGTCGTGGTTCCCTGCCCTGCACATTCTGTATGTTTCTCTTATCGATTCAGAGTTTCATTCCAGTTGACTCTAAGTGCCCTGCAAAGTTGTCATCACACGATATTCTGCCATGATTCCAGTTCAAAACGAGCATATATGTTTCATTCAAAGGCCGCTGAAGTGTGTGAGTCGTGACTATACTCAAATCTCATGATTATGGTTAAATAACTCTTTAACTTTGTGTGTGTGTGTGTGTGTGTGTGTGAAGACACTGCAGACAGTGGTACAGTGGAAATCTTTGTTCTTAAGTGAAGTAAACTTAAGGCAATTTTTGAATGGCCATGCATTAATTGATCTGTTTTGCTATGCTATGTTATTTAAGCAAATGGTGTTGTTGTCTAGAATTTGGAGATCTGAAAAGGCCGGACGGATGGGATCGAATTTGGAATTGCAAGTGAACTTGATGAATAGAGTGTCGAGTAATCTGGCTGTGTTTTCTGAGGGGTAACCTGAACGAAGAGTGAGTGATCATTTGCTTGATATTCCGTGGGTGATGGGCAGGCAAGGATCTAAATGGCAGGGTTGGGATTTTTCAATGTCTTTAATAAGGATGGAGATATGGAGATTACTGATGACCAAAAATAAGTTTATAGAAAAAATGGGTGCCGCTAAGTTATGCTTTAATAGATCCAGGTTGGATCTCATTAAAGTGGTGGAGAAAGGTTGCAAAAGAAGAAACAGCATTGAGGGAAAACAAGGCACTGGAGTGCGTAACAGGTCTGCATGAGGAGTTATAACCACTGATTTACGTTTTTCCCGGTGGGCTTTCCATGGTTGCTTGAGCCCCTGAGCACCCACGGGATCGGCGCATAGGTGAGGAGCTAACGTTCATTGTTAAAACCTGGTATATGAACTGCTTTAATTATGAACTGATTGCAAGCAGAAGACCAGATGAGATGTCTAACAAATGGCATTATTTGCCAATGGATACGGATAATTCTGGAGACCAATTCTTTTTCTGAATGATTAGGTAGAGCTCAAAAAGTGCAGGAGACAGACAGTTCAGATTTACGATTTCGGGAGGCCAGGTGGAAGCAAACCAGTGACCTTTAAATACCCCCCAAAACGGACTGAGAGGGCTGCGTCTGTGAACAGGTGTATGTCGACAGCTGAGGAAACGTGAGCGTCGTAGAAAAAGGTAAGCCTGCCCCAATGACTAAGAAATGAAAGCCAGAGGTTAAGGTCTGCTATGCATGACTTGTTTAGAGTGACTAAATCATTAAAGTAACCTTCGAGCAAACTTTTGAATGGTGCTAAGGTGGGTAGCTGGGAGAGAAATATGATACGATAAGGAAATCACCAAGCAAATGAATAAGGGATGCTGATTATTGGCTAGGATCCAGCATAGGGCTTCAGAAAGCAAAAGTCAAATGTACGGCAAAATAGTATTTTTCACTCCAGCAAACCCTGAAGAGATGCCAGAAATGGGGGTTTATTGGCATGACATCAAATGGGCCGATCATAAATTTGGAATCCACCTCCTTTGCAAGGAGAGAATCTGTGATGTCTGGTTCTGACAAGGCAGATTGTAAATTATTAAAAACCTTGTTTTGGGCCAGAGAGAAGATATTGCGTGAAACGCTTGTCAGCGTGATTCTTAAGTTTGAGAGTTAAGAGTGAGACACTAACAGGAAAAGAGAGGTATTTTTTTAAGGCCTTTATTGGTTTTTGCCAAAGACTTGGGCGGACGTGAGCACTGCCAAAAAAGTTACAAATATGCAAGAAATATCATCTTTGCCTGAAACAAAGAAATTAGTTGAAATGTTTACAGACCTGACCATTTCAAATGGATGAAAAGCATCCTTTTTCGTTTATAGGGACGAAGCGCTCAAAACTATTCTGTGACATGTATGAAGTGGATTTGACAGCTTCAAAGGTAGGCTGGGACTGAGGGTTTGGGGAATTATGTAAAATGAGAGGGCAAGAGTGAGATTGATAGTTGAGAGATCGGCAAATGGAGCAGAATATTTACGGCAGCCAAGGAAACTATGCAGCCAACTCAGTATGCACTTCGTTTCAGTTACGTATTGCTTGTTTTCTGATGTTCACTTAAAATGTTATCAAGATTTTTACATCAAAAAAACATCATGTACTGTTTTTAACCCCCCTCATCAAAACGCTCTGTTTGAATAGGCGTGGATGATTGTAGTTTTGGAAGTAAACGACCACTGCTATGATTGGCTAAGTTTGCAGTTTTTCATAGATGGACACTACTAGGTTAAGAACACATAAATACTCAGTACATATCAATTGATCTATAATAACAGACAAAGCAATAGTGACTACGTAACTCACACTTGTGTCACTGTCAGTATCAAACCTAGTCGGCACACAGCATTCCCTGCTGAAAAAAAACAGCCTAAGGTGGTTGGCTGGTTTTAGCTGGTTTAAGCTCGAAGTAGCTGTTTTTAGCTGGTCTCCCAGCCTGATCTGCCAAGACCAGCCTGACCAGCTAAGAAAGTGGCCAAAACCCTTCAATAACCAGCCTGCTGACCAGCTATGCCCAGCCTAGACCAGGCTGGATGACCAGCTAAAACCAGCCAACTTTTTTTTTTTTTTTTTTTTTTTTTTTTTAGCAGGGTTTTTTAGTTTCAATCCATCTAAAAATCCTGCAATGAATTGTGCCTTGTTTGTGAACGAATCCGAGGTAAAGTGAAGTGAACAAAGTTCTTACCAACACGGTACGGAACTTCATTAAAAATAAAGTTCATTCTCACTTTGTAACGCTGGGATCAGAAGGAAGGCGATGCAAAGACTGTTTTTTTATAACTTGTCACTGCACAGCATCTTGTTATCTTTGGAGCATCTTCTTTTTTTAGATCTATTTTTGACATTTTCACCTTCATTACAATAGGACAGATCAGAGCTGAAAGAAAGCGAAATTGGAGAGAGATGGGGGGCAGGATCGGGAACGGTCCTCGAGTCGGGATTCGAATTCGGGAGGCCTCTAACACAACAGCGCTGTATGTCGGTGCATTGCCCACATGGCTTTCGGCGCCAACGTCTTCGGAGCTATTATCATTTGGTTTCTGCATAGACCTGTGTTTGTCTCTCTTGTTTTTTCCCTACTTCATGCACAAATTGGTGGGCGGGGCCAAACAGGCCGTGATGTAGAAGCAGGCGTTGATTTTGTTCTGCAGAGGCAGTGTTTAGCCACACTATTACGGCATGAAGTGGCACATTCCACAACCTGTGGTTTTGGCAGATTGACTTCAATATAGGCTGATTATAGACTAACAAGAAAGTTTTGAGTTCTGAAACTTACACAATGTTTTGATAGTAATTACTATAATTAATTAAATTGTAAATTAATACGATAATTAATAATAATTATATCATCTTGGAGATGATCCTCATGACTTTGTCAGGGTTGGTAATTCTCTTAGCCTTTTATGTCAAGGTTAGTTCAGGTCATAAAGCTATTCATAAATCAATATTTACATACGTTGAAAAACATTTTGGAAAACAGTAACTAAGATGCATACACGTAATTTTAAAATGTTATTTTTGCACACGCATATTTTTAGAATAATTAAATTGAAACTTTTGTTAAAAGAAGTGAGAAAAAGAGACTCAGACTGGGCCTTCAGAACAGCAGCGCTCTTACAGGTCGACAGACATTCAAATCCATCGGCGCCTCTTCCTCACACTGAAGCTCCTAAATGGGAAGAATTTCAGTCGATAGGATCTGGCACACACACCGTTTGTTATCCAATCGTGTTTTCATCCGTCTCTTTTGCCCTGTCTCTCTTACAGGGTTTAGTGTTTCTGGAGTGTCCCTGTGGGTATAGGGTCTATCACACTGCATTTGTTTCAGGGTCTCTCCATTCACTTTCAAAAGGTTAAACAACCTTTTCACCGGCCCGTCAACATTCCCTGGCCTGCCTGGCGGAAAAGTCTGCTCGGGTTTTGTCTCTCGATCGACACTTGTCTCCGCGTTCTGTTGTTGCCTGCGTGGTGTAATATCCATGACAATCATGTTGGGCCTTTGAGTGGGCTGAGCCTGGAGAGGGCCGAGGGGCCACTTTCAGGCTGTAAAGAGCTTTATTTGTGAGGATTTGAAAGAGTAGTGTGAAGGGCCCTCCACTCTAAATCCTCTTCAGCAACTCATCCTGCCTCAATGTGCCTTTAACACGCACACACACATACGCATCAGTACCACCCTCACGTTCGTATGGCCTGACAGCCATGCTGCCTCTTAGTGAAAGGATGGAGACAGAGAGTAGAGATGTTGAGAAAGCAAAGGAGCGAGAATGCAGAATATGTTTCCTGAGGTAGGTGAAGTTTTGTCGAAGAACGCAGAAGGAAAAACAGGTGATTTCACCAATTGAGGTGACAGCTAGAGCGTTAAAAACGGAGCTGACACATCAGCAAACATCCCTCCCTCTTGCTTATGACTAACAGCGCTCGACGTGGCGTCAGGGGCGTGTGTGTTTGTGTATATGTGTGTGTGTTTAGTTAAGGGTCGTGGGAAGTAAAAGCAAACCGCAGCGTATCTATTTTCATGGACCATATGGAAATTCTGTTGTGTTTGTGTTCGAGTCGACAGATAACGGGCGACCCTAACGGTTTTGTGTGTGTACGCTGAATGGTGTGTGTGTGTGAAGCGGGAGGGCACTCTGACCCCGGGCATATGGACAGCCGATCTGGAGGAGGGCTCCCTCAAACGCACTCGCACCCCTGGGACTTTGATTTGTTAATGAATTGCTCTATTGACTTGAATCTTGGCTTGCTTCATTAGAGAAAGACCAACACTGCCACTTTCTCTCTCGCCCCGTTTTAGTGCTGAAGTGTGTGTGTGTGTGAGAGAGAGAGAGGGTAGAGCAACTATTGTGCAGGCGGTTTAAAACTTCACATTTGTCGCCTGCTTTAGTCTCTCGCTCTTTTTGGCTCAGGCTAATTTGTATTGTGAGGATATAAGACAACTCTCCAGTGTTCAGTGATGCGAAACAACAACCCACAATGCCCTTCAACCCCCTCCCCTCACCCTCTGTTCCTCCCTCCTTCCATCGCTCTCTCTATACCTCATTCCCTCTCTCCCTCTCTCTTGTCTAAATTTATTCAGGGCCCCTCCCCGTGTTCATTAGCATGTTTGACAATGATGTTATTGTGCGGGCGATACCTGCTTTACAAGGGCCAGATTATTGTGTAGGGTTAGTGTTAACACAACAAGTACAAGCTCTTCTGTCTGAGGGACACACTGTCTGTCAACAGCCAGCAGCAGCTGTTCTATTGCGGGGCACCACATACCCTCTCTGTCTCTCTCTCTCACACACACACACACACGGTACACACAATAGTTCACAGTTTTCAAAACTGTCTAACAGTGTGTATTACATGAGAAACATACCAATGTTTTCCTACAACAAAAACTTGATGAGCTACATTTCTCTGCATTTCCTATTCCTAAGTTGGATTTATCATAGTAATCAATGTGCAAATGTAAATGTCAGTGTATTATAGTCTCAGAGAAGGCTTTGAAATGAAGATAGATATGTCTCCAGGTCAGGGTCTTTTACTTGCACAACACTAGCGTACACTCAGAAAAAAAGGCACAAAAGCTGTCACACAGAAAAATAGGGGTTTCAAATTGTACCTTTTGGGGTACAAAAGCTTGTCACTGGAGCAGTACCCTTAAAAGGACATCTTCGTACCTTTTTGACCTCTAATAGGTACATATTAGTACCTTAGAGTAGTAATACGTACCCTTAAAGTACTAATATGTACCTATTATGGGTAAAAAAGGTACGAAGATGTCCTTTTTTTAGGGAACTGCTCCAGCGACAAGCTGTTGTACCCAAAAAGGTACCATTTTAAACCCCCGTTTTTCTGTGTGCACTGGGGCAGTACCTTTTCAAAAGGTACAATTTTGTACCTTATTTACCCCTAAAAGATACATATTAGTACCTTAAAGGTACACAATAATACCTAAAGAGTACATATTTAGTACCTAAAAGGTATATGGTGGCATGCGAAAGTTTGGGAACCCCTTGCAGAATCTGTCAAAATGTGAATATTTTTAACACAATAAGAGAGATCATACAAAATGCATGTTATTTTTATTTAGTACTGTCCTGAATAAGATATTTTACATAAAAGATGTTTACATATAGTCCACAAGACAAAAAAATAGCTGAAATTATTAAAATAACCCCCTTTAAAAGTTTAGGAACCCTTGGTTCTTAATACCATGTGTGGTCACCTGGATGATCTACAGTATGACAGTTTTTTGTTTTGTGATGGTTGTTCATGAGTACCTTGCTTGTTCTGAACAGTTAAACAGAGCACTGTTCTTCAGAAGAATCTTCCAGGTCCCTTTTCAGCAGTGACTGTAGATGCTGGAAAACTGAAGAATCTGCAGGACCTGAAGGATTTTTCTGAAGAACAGTGCTCAGTTTAACTGTTCAGAACAAACTAAAGACTTTCATGTTCTCAACTAAAAATGATGTGAATCATTCAGTATTAAGACTGGAATACACAGTATTAAGAACCAAGGGTTCCCAAACTTTTAAAGGGGGTTATTTTAATAATTTCAGCTATTTTTTTACTCAGGACAGTACTAAATAAAAAATAACATGCATTTTGTATTATTTTGTTAAAATTATTCACATTTTCACAGATTCTGCAAGGGGTTCCCAAACGTTCGCATGCCACTGTATCAGTACCTTTTGAAAGGGTGGCATCCCAGTGGCATATTTTGTGTCTTTTTTTGAGTGTCTCCAATCAGAAGACCTGGATGTATTATAGTGATTTATCAGAAAACCTTGAATAAAATGCTTTAAATATATGGACTATGTATGTGGTGTTTTATTGTCATCCCAATCTGGAGTTGTGATTGTTGTTGTCCCGTTCACAGCACTATAACCATACATTTTTATTTAATTCCAAATTCAGGAAGCATCAAAAACAAGAGTGAAGAAATGATTTCTATACTGCCTAAAATATCCAGGTTTTGGCTTTGTTTTCCAGTTTTCATACTTGTATCAAAGTACCATGAGAACTGTAGAGAGCAGATGGCTCCTTATGCTTTCTAATCACTCTTGCAGTACGTTGTCAAACACCGATCAGTCTGCGCAGCGCTGCTTTAAGACAAACACACCTAATATGTAAACATATTTCCATCACTTCCTGTGTAGCATCATCGTTCTGTGTAGATCCCACTTTCTCACGTGCCTTGATTGGTCAATAGTGTACAATGCCTACAGGAATACAAAGCCAAAAGGACTTTACAACAAGGTCCCATTAGTTTTTTAACTAACAGTGATCAGTACATTTGTTACAGTATTTATTCATCTTTGTTAACGTTATTTATTAAACATATAACTGCTAACATTGCTAAGTCATGTTAGCTCAGATCCATTACATAATGCAAAAAGATATTACTTTTAATTTTGATATTGATGATTTAAATCTAGAGCTGAAATTTAAATTTTCACAACAGTTTTCAACTTTGATAATGAGAAATGTCTATTGAGCACCAAAATTGCATATTAGGGTGTTTTCTGACTGGAATAATGACTGAAATTCAGATTTGCCCACACAGGAGTGACCATCGCTCTTACTCTTTGCTAACTTATTTTTTGGAAGGGCCTTTCCTTAAGTTGCTCTTTATCCTACAGTAAGCTAGATCTGTTATACCAGTCATATCTCTATGAGTGTATCCACACTGGTACGCAAAGTGAGTGAAAACAGTCTTTTATCTAATCATGTTGAACTTGTGCTGACAACAGCAGACATGGTGGGTTTAAAAGACTCTTTTCTCCCCCCCTCTTCCTCTGCCACAGTGGGCATTGTGTTTAAGTCAGTCAGGGAGCTCTTATCTTAAGTCGCCTTGCAAAAGCCACAGGGGCTACAGTCAGTGTCACACACACCTTACTACAAAGACAAACCAGAAAATATGACGGATGCTCTCGATCCAATTTTACAGCATTTTAGCTTCTGCAAAAAAGGCACTGATAGCACAAAAATAGAACTGATTCATTAGTTTAACACATGTTTCAGTATAAACTCTCTGAAGGGTGGTCACTTTTTTCGGATTGTGTGTTTCTGTACTTCCTAGCTTTAGCATAATGGCTGCTCACCTACTGTGCGGGCTTGGCAGGCTGTGTATCCTGTCAGTGCAAGCAGGGGGTAACGGGCTCACTGTTAGGGTTTCCTGCCCACTGGTTCTGCTGAGCACACATACACAAGTGTGTTACACATATAAGCATACACACACAGCAGCAGCAGCACTAATATACAGTGAAACAAAGAGTTTCATGTGTACACACACACAGAGTCTGGTGCAGTCCTGCTGTGTCTCCTCCTGACAGTGTTCCAGCTCTATTGTCTGTATAGAGGATATGTGTCTCTCTCCCCTGGGCCTCGGCCCTGGACACACGGGGCATGACGCAAGTCTCATTCCCCTAGACCTCTGCAACATCGGGTGGGGTTCCCCTGCCGGCCGACTTTGGGGAGAGGGATGGGTGTAGCTCCCAGAGGGGCCATAATTAGGAGGAACTGTACAGTAGCACTTCTAAAATTAGTGCAATGGTACAGTGCAATATTTAGATCAATTCAGAAGTATTTATTATACATTGATTTTATGAAGTATATTTCATAATATTGTTGTCTGTTGTCTGATCTTATTCCTGTTTTCAAATATGTTTTTGAAATGTAATCTCGA
>VONZ01001892.1:0-86074 GCA_012976165.1 Labeo catla
CTGATTGGTTAACACGGCGCAAATAATCTGCCAAAGTTCAGATTTTGCGCATCAAACGCCCGAAATGCTCAGTTCGCGCCGCAGGATGTCATCGCGTCTTTGCGTTGACTTAACATGTAAATCACTCGTGCTTAACGCTTTATTCGCGTCTGTTGTGAACACACCTTGAGGAAGATATAATGCTCAGGGATCAGTTTGCAGAAAATCTTGTAGAGAATTGAAAAGAATGATCAGACACAGACCAATTCTAACATTTTTGAATGTCTGTAAAGAAGGTGTTGAGTGGGCACAGGATGGGTTGAGTGTTTCCAGAACATCATTTGGGTCTGAGGACTTTAGTGTAGATAGTGAAGCAGTGACTGCAAAACAAATTTAAGATCCAATGTTGGTGGAACTGTTAGGAATAGTGAAAAGTCAACAACGGCAATTAAGGTGATTTAACAGATAAGATGGCCAATTTAAAGTCCCTTAACAGGCAGCCACAGGGCAATGTTACAAGGATTGTACTCTCTTGATCCCTCAGGACAATCTATTTGCTTTAAGTGTCAGAAGGTGGGACATATTGGTCGGTATTGTAGAGAGATTGTGAACCCCAGTCAAGTACTAGGGCAGCAGAGACCTCCCATGCAAAATGTATCTGATTCCCATGCTTAACAGTTGGGGTTGTTAAACTAATACCCCTTGCTGTGGAGAGCCACACAGTAAGTCAGGGGCAATCCGGCTGTGATGTTAAATGGACCATTACAAAAACTTTTCAACAATTAGTGGGCCCATGTACAGTAACAGTTGTGGGAATGGTGGGTGTAGAAGTAAATTGCTTGATTGACACAGGCTCTATGGTTTCTATGGTAACTGAGAGTTTTTTTAAACAGTTTATGGGGGACAAGAGTACAGATGCACTAAAGGATTGTGGTTCTCTGGTGTTAAAGGCAGCCAACGGCCTGGGTATTCCATATGTGGGTTATCTAGAGCTAGATTTAAGAATCCTTGACCAGATTCTCCCAAAGCAAAGGGTATTGGTAGTGAAAGACTCGCCTGATTCTGAAACAAGGGAGAGAAAGAAAATGGTTCCAGGTTTGATAGAGATTAATGTGATTCAGAATTGTTATGACATTTTGAAGCAAAAGTTTGGGTCTCGGTATTGGGCAAGCCCTATTGTGCAACAATGTGAGGTTCCTTTGAGGCAGGCAATAGAAATTTGTCAACTGCATGACACACAAAATCAATCTTTTGTTAACCTTTTGGCTCAAAGCCCAGTAAAGGTGGCAGCATTCCCTTCAATTTGTTTGGGCTACAAATGGTTATACTAGACTCATGCCAAGGGAGTCATTGCTTTTAGAGACCTTAATAGAGAGTGAGGGGAGTTTACCAGCAGACCTTTTGGTTGTAGGATCATTAGTATTGCCAGAGAAAGGACAATTACTGGTCCCAATAGTGAATGTGGGCCCTAGTGATGTTATTTTGAATCCACACATCCGGTTGGCTTCTGTTCACAGGGTTGAGATGGTAGTTAGTGATGGGGATCCAGATTTAAAATTTACTCTTATGCAGGAAGAAGAGAATTATACAGTTTATATTGAACAATGTAATGCTGTTCAAACAGGGAAAACAGTAGCTCATGAAGTTGGGACCTTGAAGTTCCCCCAGCTGAATGTGGAACAGGAAGGCAAGGTTAGGAAGTTGTTGGACCAGTATGCCTCTGTTTTTGTGGAAAGAGAGGGGGATCTGGGGTATACAGATTTGATTGAACATCAGATTCCACTATTAGATGATGCTCCAGTTTGCCAAAGATATAGGAGATTGCCCCTAAGTCAATATGAGGAAGTTAAGGCTCACATTAAACAGCTTTTAGAGCAAGATGTAATTAGGGAGAGCTGCAGCCCATATCATCACCGACTGTGATTGTAAAGAAGAAGGATGGATCTATTCGGATGTGTGTGGATTATAGGCAGTTGAATGCCAAAACAAGAAGAAATGCGTATCCACTGCCCAGGATTAAAGAATCTTTGGACGCTTTGAGTGGAGCCTGCTGGTTTTCCATTTTGGATCTTGCAAGTGGGTATAATCAGGTGGCAGTGGCTGAAAAAGATAAACAAAAGACTGCTTTTTGTACACCATTTGGCCTGTTTGAATATAATTGTCTCCCGTATTGTCTATCCAATGGTCCCAGTACCTTTCCACACCTGATGGAACGCATATTCAGTAATGAAAGTTTTCAGTCAGTGCTTTTATATTTGGATGATGTGATTGTATTTTCATCAACAGCAGAGCAACATTTGGAGAAATTGGAAAGAGTCCTGCAACGATTTCAGCATCATGGTCTTAAGGTTAAGCTGAGCAAATGCTGTTTCTTCCAAAAAGAGGATCGCTACCTAGGTCAGGTCATTTCTAGCAAGGGAGTGGCGACAGACCCTGAGAAGATTCAAGCTGTGGCAGAATGGGCAAGACCTCAGACAGCAAAAGAGCTTTGATCTTTTTCAGGATTGCAAGCTACTATAGATGATTTGTTCAAGGATTTGCTAACATCGCTGCACCATTACATCAGTTGGCGGTCACTGGGGAGGCTCTGAAGGGTAAGGAACAAAGCAAGAGAGCATACTTAACCAGTGAACAGTTTAGACAGATGTGAAGCGGCATTTCAAGGATTGAAGAAGAAATTAACATCGGCTCCTGTGTTAGATTATGCTGACTTTACTAACCCTTTTGTCTTGGATATAGATGCCAGCCACACAGGACTTGGAGCACTGTTGTCTCAAGAGGACGGGGGTAAGCTTCGGCCAGTTGCCTATGCCAGTAGGGGTCTAAGGGAATCAGAGCGTAATTGTTACAAACAAAGCTCCTGCACCGCCTCTCCTGCACCACCAGAGGGAGCCTTCACCCAAGTACTAGTCTTCATTCGGACACCATTTCCCATAGACCTCTTACCTAGCACTGATCACGTTTCACCTGCAGCCAATCACACACGCTTTAAAAGGGCCTGTTTTCTGTTCACTGTGCGAAGTCTTGATTTGCTATGGTGATCATTTCTGAGCATTTTTCTGCATTGCCCTTTCGTTATTACCTGGACTGCTTTACTCTGATTCTCGCCATCTGCCTCGACCCTTTCGCCTGTTATATGGACTTTGAACCTAGCCGCCTTCCCCGATCATTCAGCCTGTTTTGTGTTTTGAGATTCCACTGTACTGTGTCCTTGCTCAATAAAGAAGCTGCAGATGGATCCTCACGTGTCAGACTTGTCATCACAGAAGACTTTGCCAAACAACGATCCAGCAGCTATCATGCAGCTCTCTTCTGAGCTATCCACCCAAGCTAACCAGCTCGCCATCCACAACCAACAGCTAACCCGGTTAACCTCGCTAACGTAGGAACTAGTGAAGACCCTGCAAAGTCTAACGCCAACCGCTCCCGCAACCACACAGAGCATTTCACCGGTAAGCCTCCCAACTAGTTTAACCTAACCATCTACTGTAAGCCCCCGTTTGGTGTTTCTGGATAAGTTTAACGGGGAACCGGCCAAATGTAAGGCATTCCTGTTGCAGTGTTTACTCTTTGTAAATCAACAACCGGCCTTATATCCCACTGACTCAAGCAAAATTGCGTTTGTATGCTCACTGCTCACCGGAAAGGCTTTGGACTGGGCTACCGCTGTGTGGGGAACGAATAGATCGGCCTTTCCCACCTTTGAAATTTTCCTACAACGCTTCAAAGAGGTGTCTGATTATCCAGCTGGTGGAAAGAGCACCGGGAAACAACTGCTAGCTCTGATTCAGGGGAGAGGAGCGGGCGCCGAATTTGGAAATTTTATGTCTAGTGACTTTGCTCAAGAACACAATCTTTTCCTAACCCTATACACATCTCGTTTGGCAGTGGAGGCGTTAGATGGCTGACCTCTTGGAGAGGGAAGAATAACCACCATCACTGATGAACTATGTATGCAAATCTGCGTGTTACATTCAGAGTCTCTCAAGTTTTATTTCATCCAATCTCCCAATCATACAGTGGAGTCAGACCTGTCATGAGCACTGCCTCTCTCATGAACCAACTGTACCCATCCATACTGTCTCCTGCACAGAAGAGCAACCTAAAGTTCCCGGGCTACCTGCCGAATATTACGACCTTTCTGAAGCATTCAGCAAGGTAAAGGCTTCACAACTTCCACCTCATCGTGCTAACGATTGCGCTTTTGAACTGATCCCAGGCAGCACACCACCCAGGGGCAGGATCTTTCCATTGTCTCAGCCGGAGTCGGAGGCCATGAAGAAGTACATTGAGGAGGAGCTCACTAAAGGCTTTATTAGACCCTCAATCCTTGCCAACAGTCTGTCTGTGTTTTAATCTTTCATAAATGACGTCTTCAGGGATATGCTGGACCGCTGGGTATACATTGATGATATTCTCATTTACTCAAGCTCTCTCCACGAACACGTTCAACATGTCCGCTCTGTCCTCAAATGCCTAATTCAATTTCAACTGTATGCCAAGGCAGAAAAATGCGAGTTTCATTAAACCACAACGTCCTTCCTCGGCTACATTATCAGTCAAAAGGGGTAGCAATGGACGACAATAAGGTCAGGGTGGTAACGGAGTGGCCACAACCCTGCACAGTAAAGGAACTGCAGCGCTTCCTCGGCTTCGCTAATTTTTATTGGCGGTTCATCAAGGGTTTCAATACCATCGCAGCTCCCTTAACGTCCATGACCAGACGTAACACTTCTCATTTGATCTGGACCTCAGCGGCACAACAGGCTTTCCAAGAACTCAAGGCTAGATTCACAACAGCGCCCATTCTTCATCACCCTTGATGAAAAAAGGTTTGCCCTTTATCGTGGAAGTGGATGCTTTGAGTACAAGTATTGGGGCGGTGCTCTCTCAGTGCCACGGCTTACCTGCTAAAATGTTCCCATGCGCCTTTTTCTCCAGAAAACTGTCACCTTCCGAACAAAATTACGATGTAGGAAATAGGGAGCTGTTAGCCATGAAGTCAGCAATGGACGAATGGCGTCACTGGCTAGAAGGAGCTCAACACACATTTACAGTCCTAACAGATCATAAGAATTTAGAATATCTAAGATCAGCTAAATGACTGAACCCATGGCAAGCAAGATGGGCTCTGTTTTTTACCCGCTTCAATTCCACAGCATCCGTGGTCACACATTGCAATTGACTTCCACTATTCTGACCGTTATAGATCGCTTCTCCAATTCTTGCCGACTCATCCCTTTACCAAAGTTGCCGTCAGCCCTCGAGACCGCAGAGACGCTTTGCAGTTATGTATTCCGATTCTATGGTTTACCCGAGGACATTGTATCTGACCAGGGTCCTCAGTTCACATCCCGAGTTTGGTCAGCCTTCTTTGGTCTCCTCAATATTAGTGTCAGCCTCACCTCAGATCCAACAGACAGACAGAGAGGTTAAATCAAGGACTCAGACGATTCCTCAGAACCTACTGTCAGAACAATCAAACAGATTGGAGCAGATATCTGATGTGGGCTGAATATGCTCAAAATTCCCTCCAAAAACCAGCCACGGGTCTGACTCCTTTCAAGTGTGTACTAGGCTACCAGCCGCCTCTATTATATCTCAAAATTATCAGACAAATTACTCCAGTTTCTTACCGGTTAGATTTACCTGCTAATTATCGCATTTCTCCCACTTTTCATGTCTTGTTGCTGAAACCCACTGGTGGTCGGAGAGAGTGCCTGGAGGATGAGGGAGCCGAGGTTCAGGAGCCCCCGCCCATTTTGGTTGACCACGAGGAGGCATATCAGGTCAGAGGCCTTCTCGACTCTCGACGCCGGGGTGGGGTACTCCAGTACTGGGAGGGGTATGGCCCAGAGGAACGGTCCTGGGTCAACGCTAGAGATGTTCTCGACCCCATGCTCAAGGAAGCATTCCATAGGCCACATCCGGAGAGACGGGCCCCTCGACCTCGTGGAAGACCACAGTGTCGCCAGCCTCCTCGCGTCAGGAGCCGCTCCCAGGGTGGGGGCTCTGTTACAAACCAAGCTCCTGTACCGCCTCTCTTGCACCACTGGCGGGAGCCTTCACCCGAGTACTAGTCTTCATTCGGACACCATTTCCCATAGACCTCTTACCTAGGACTGATCACGTTTCACCTGCAGCCAATCACGCACACTTTAAAAAGGGCCTGTTTTCTGTTCACTGTGCAAAGTCTTGATTTGCTACGGTGAGCATTTCTGAGCATTTTTCTGCATTGCCCTTTCGTTATTACCTGGACTACTTTACTCTTTTTGGATTCTAGCCGCCTGCCCTGACCCTTTCGCCTGTTACATGGAATCTGATTCTCGCCGCCTGCCTCAACCCTTTCGCCTGTTATATGGACTTTGAACCTAGCCGCCTTCTCCGATCATTCAGCCTGTTTTGTGTTTTGAGATTCCACTGTACTGTGTCCTTGCTCAATAAAGAAGCTGCAGATGGATCCTCACGTCTCGACTCGTCATCACAGTGATATGGATAATTACAGTACAATGAAATTGGAATTTCTTGCCCTTAAATGGGCGGTAACAGAGAAATTTCGAGATTATTTATGTAGCGAATTTAGCTCAAAGGGAAATATATATAAATAATTACAATTAATTATGATTAATTACAATTACTTATATCAGCTGCCAGTAGTAACTGTAGCAGAATCAATTTTCCATCAACTAATCTGTTCGCTCAGCGAACATTCAGTATAATCTTTATATCAACTCTAAGAAATGATATTTTCTTGGCCACAGAAAATAACTTTCTTAAAGTACCATTGCATTAGAGCAAGTAGCTCGAATCGGAATCGTAAAGGGACATTAATTTGCAAGGCAGAATCAGAATCAAAACTCATGTAATTTGTGCACAACAGTTTATTAACGAAGGACTAACACATAACTAATCTAAACAAACAAACATGAAATCACTCATACATGGGGAAGGGTCAGTGAGAAGCAGTTAGAGAGAGAGAAGGAACATGAAGCTATGGAAAAAAGTCAGTTAACCACCTGCTGTGAAACCATCAGTGCTGTCTACAGCTTATACTAAACCTCTGTATTGTTTAGTTAAATGTACGATACTTGCATTGCCTTGGTCGTTGAACAAGTGTCCAAATGCAGTCTCTGGTGAAGGTCTTGATGGTTGGAGCAGTGGTGGTTTTGGAATCGTGATCACGTTCTTCTGGGTCCGAAGAGTGATGAACTCCAAAGATGTTCTGACTCGATGGTGACTGGGAGTTTCATCCCATGTGAAAAGTGAAGAAGAACCAAGAGCTGAGAGGGACTCAGCTGAAGTCCTGTGATCCTTGGGGAATGGAAAGACAAGGCCGCAAGGCCTGGCGCGTGCTTAGGGAAGTCCTGAAGAGTTCTAGCTCATCTTCTTAGGTTCTAAAAGAACCACTGACTGACTGAGGCGAGTCATGAAAATGAATTCAGGAGTTGAGTGGAAGTGTCTGGCTCTTAGTGGTCGAGAGCCAGTGTTGGGCCTGTCGGGCCTGCCAGGCACGCCCTGTGCCGGCTCAGGCTCCCCGTGGGTTCCTCCACACGGGCAGCAATCGGTAGATGTTGCAGACGAGTGAAGAGAGGGAAGAAAGGGAAGAACTAGGGAGGCGGTCAACCGTTTGCCTTTAAGCTCTCTGGAGGCTGCGCCTCCAGGAGGTCCATGAACCAATGGTAACTTTCACCTTCGGAAAGAAAGTTTATGACTCTTTGTCCGTGAGCATGGTATTTTGCATATGTAATTCGACTGGGTGTTAATGCAAAAACTACTAGGTTTCTTAAAACACTAATATGTTGCATAGGTATCAACATCTAATTTACACCATCTTTTAGATCATCAACATACGAATTAAAAGAGACCAAACATGACATAGGTGCTTTATACAACTAGTCATCTATCATAACGCATGCATAAAACAGTAGAAAGACAAATAAAAATACAACAGACAAAATTAAAATACAATGCAGTAATACTGTACACAATGACCTGGGCTATGTGTGATAGGAAGGTCAAAGAAAGGTTTGTCTGGGAATGAATAGGAAAGAGTCTATAGGCATTGTGTCTTTCCTATGGCAAATGTAGCATGGGCAGATGTGCATTCCTTGAAGCAATAAAACCTCTTATCAGATAGTCACCGTGGCAACTAAGCCCTTTTGGGGTGTTCGTTGCTTTGGGGGGTTGTCTTCAAAACTCCAGCATATAGCTGGGTTGTTGGTTTTAAAGATTATTTGTTAAATGTAACAAATAACTGTATGTCTGATTGGTCCAGATGCTACATTTAATTAGGAATAAGTTAAACCATTAAACTGGGGGCTGTGGAGCAGCGCTGGGCATCGCAGCTAGCCATGTTTGATTTTGAAATCATGTATCGTCCTGGTAGAAAGAAAGGAAATGCAGGTGCTTTGTCCCGACAAAAGTTCATCGGAGGAGAGCAGGAGGTGGGGCTAAAGAGAATATTCTCTGCAACGACAGTGAACGCTATTTCTGTTTTTCCTGAATTCCAGCTACAAGATATGGAGAGACTGCAGGAGCAGGACCCTTTAATTTCTCGAATTAAATTCTACTGGAGTAGAGGAGGAGGACCAGACAAGAGAGGAAGACGTGAGGAGTCAAAAGACACACTGGAGTTGTTAAGACAATGGGATGAAGTGGAAGAGTTTAAAGGTATCCTGTATAGAGTGGTTGCAGATGCAAGAGAGGGCTGGGTAAAACAGCTTCTGTTGCCTCAAGTGTTGAAACAGGAGGTACTTAGTCAGCTACACAACCATCAAGGCCATCAAGGGATTGACCGAATGTTTAAATTAGTACGTCAATGCTTTTTTGGCCAGGGTACCAAGTACCAAGATGTGCAGGATGTTTGTAAAAATTGCCTTTGATGCATTGTATCTAAAGATGTTCATCCTAAAGTGAGAACAGTAATGAACAGTATGGATTTTGAATATTGTTCTAAACAGGTACGAAGTGTATTTGAAGTTATTTTCAAATGATTCAGATATTTTTTGTGTGATTTAACTTTGACAGGAATATTGTGTATGGGTTGAAATATTTATATTTGTAGATTTGGTGTGTTTCCTGAGAACCTCAATGACCAGAGTGGTTAGAATGGAATATTGCTGTGTTAACAGGTATGAAATGTATTTGAAGTTAATTTTGAAGGAGTCTTGAAGGCAATTGATTTAGATATGCTTTATGTGATTTGACTCTGTTAATGTTTGTATTTTGTGTATTTTTGGGACAGATTGCCATGGTTTTGATTTAATTTGTCTCTTTATTTTGAGTTTATTGGTTTGTTTAGTTGGAGTTGATTTGAACTGATTTGGTTTTCCCTACCTGTGATGTGGGGGTTTGTAAAGAATTTTAACGAATTGGTGTAAATAAAAGAGATATTTATTAAGAGATTAAAGGACCTTTTAGTGAATATTTGTACCCATAAAACAGTCGTTTTTAGGAAAATCGCAAATCCGATAAGTCAGAAAAGATACAGCACACTCGGTCAGATCAGTCTGAAGAGCTGGGCTGAGTTTGTAGAGTTAAAGCTGTAGGAGGAGTTACACTCAATGTTTTAGTAAGAAGAAGAATAAGTTTAAATAGCATTTCAGTAAGTTGGCTTTCTCAAGCCAAATTAATTCCTTTTCACCGGTGCTGGAAATAACCCTAACCTCCACATTCAACAGAGGAGTCATTTAAAACCCTAACATCTAATGTTTACTGGAAATATGTTTAGTAAAAAGCAAAACGCGCTGTTACCGGGTCCGTCAAATGCGACAGGACAGCCCTGGTCTTTCCTATGGAAGGAGATTTTGATGTCAGCGTGACCCACGCTGACCTCCTGAAAGTGAAGCGGGCTGACGGCACCCCAGTAACCGAAGGCTGCGCGAACCGCCACTCGCGTCCCAGACAAACCCAGAACTGGCGGATGGTTATAAATGCGATACGTCAGTCTCTTCTTATGCCACTGACCTGCAGCGCACAAACATTCCATCAGACTGACAGGTAACATACATTTAGGATTAGCAGTATGTATACTTCTGTTCTGGGAGGAACAAGCCTTGCATGGGTAAGAGCTCCGTGTAAACAGAACTGAACCAAACTTAACTGCAAGATATCATTAACATTATTAAATTAATGCAGTATTCTAAAAGTAATGAATTGACAT
Organism: Labeo catla; assembly: GCA_012976165.1. Lineage (NCBI taxonomy): Eukaryota > Metazoa > Chordata > Actinopteri > Cypriniformes > Cyprinidae > Labeo > Labeo catla. The sequence goes on from VONZ01001892.1 coordinate 10,142, forward strand.
AAATCAAGATAAATAACACAGTGAAAGCTGTTAAAGCAGAACTGAAATGGTCACTTAAATAAGAGCAGTTATTTAGCCAGTTATTCAGTAGAGATTAACTCACGCCAAGGTCCAGCATAAGCCGTGTGTTCATCGCTCATGTGACTCACCCAGGATGCGATATTTCAGCACATGGCTGAAGGAGTCACTCACGCCACAGCGGGCTGCTCTCATCATGGCCAGAGTGCTGCTGTCCGGACGACCCGTCACAGGGAGACCCGTCACCTTCTGAAAGATCCTGAAACAGACATTAGAGATCACAAATGGTACAAAGTCAGTGGGGTAGGATGTGTATTGAAACTGTACGTGTTTTATTTCTCATACTACAGTATATAAGAGAATAAGACTTTAAATGGGATGGTTTGTTTAAATCACACTCATGTCTGTGTTATTTTTTTTCTTTATTTTTTCTTCTCTTTTCAGTGGAGAGCAGACATCCTGAAACAGATTTAGGAGTTTTGGTTTTACCTCATTTCTTCTTTGCTAATGGACAACGTAAGTAAAAGTGGCACATGTATTCCCTACATTATAGGGACCAAATGTCTCCACAGGCAGAGCTGAGTAGATTACTTACAAATTGTATCCCGTTACTGTATGTAATGTAATCCATTACATTACATATTTTTAGGTAATCTGACTACTTTTAGGTTACTTTTAGATTACTTTTGACCTATCTCATTTATTTAAATGGAATAATCTTGTACCATATTGATTTAAAAGTACAAAAGTACAGTAGTTTAAGTCGTTATCATTAGCAACATGAAGTATGTTAAATTATGTCATGGTTACTGAAGAAACTGCTTAATGAAAAGCAATTAATTAAAAAAAAAATCATAAAAATGTAAAATCATAAAAAAAAAATTAAAATAAATCATTTTAATATCAATCAAAATAAAACACTAAAAAAACACTGTTTACCTGCATGTCATGTGACCATAACCAATGAGAAATGCAAATGTTAATACTTAATTATTAAAGTATTTATTTTAAAATCTCAGGGGTTCTTCAAGTAAATATATTAGGTGAAAGGGGATTATATGTCAAAAAAGTGTGAATTTGTGCATTTTAATGTGTTTGAAAGACAAAAACTTTCCAAAGACTTAGTAGTACTTTACATGGTTAGACAACTTACAGAGTGATAAATAAAATAAAGATCAATGTGTTCATCAGTAGTTGATGCAATGTTGAAACACTTCATAAAACTGAAATGATTTTTGTTAATCAGTGGCCAAATGCTGTGTATACCTGAATAATGACTGATCTCTGTGTGAATGTCCACAAAACTGAAAAACTTTTTGAACGTATACAAACAGTAGGCTATTTTAGAAAGGAACGTTTAAAAGATGAAAAACAGGAACTAGGGACAATTAATAAATTATTAATAAAATAATAAGATAATAATTATTAATGTAAATAATGTATAATCATGTAATCCATAAAATAGTAACTGTAGTCTTATTACAAGTAAAATGGAATGTAATCTAATTACAAGTACTTCATTTTTGGAATCCGATTACATAATCCAGATAGCATGTAATCAGTTACTACTCAGCTCTGTCCACAAGTACAGTAATAGCATTCAATTTTGACCTGGTGGGGACATTTTTGGTCCCCATGAGGAAACAAGGTTATAAATCACATAGAATGAAGTGTTTTGAGAATGTAAAGATGCCTGTAGTTTAGTGTGAGGGGTAGGTTTAGGGTAAGGGGATAGAAAATACAGTATGTACAGTAGAACAAACATTTCGCCTATGAAATGAGCCCTTAATGACAGGAATACCACTGTGTGTGTGTGTGTGTGAGATACCGAAGAGCCTCATTCATTTGCTCTGTTTGAATCCCCTGATGATCAGCGTTGGATGATGAAGGTAAATAACCGTATTGCTTCAGATAGACCTGAGAGACACAAACAGACAGACAAAAAGACCATCTTATACAACACAACTCTTTAGAACAATAAATCAAGTGTTCACAAACATAAACGGCCTCACCGATGAGTTCTGCTTACCATCGCCTCCTTTAGTGCCACTGGGTCCAGAGCACCACACGCCAACGTGAGCGTCATCAGGACCAGGACTCGCATCTCTGCTGCTCTGAGATCTGGAGCTCGACGGCACACGAACACGAACATCTCGCATGAGTTCGGTCGGCTCTAAATGTGACGCTCGTGTTTGTGACTCGTCTGGGCGTGTGTCTGGAGTTTAGTTTCATTGCGGTCATCAGAACTATGCGAAGTCATGCTGTGCAGAACAAACAAGTGTGTGTGTGTTTGTGCCCACGAGCAGCGCATGGCAGCCATCACATACTTTGAATGAGGCCTGGATGTTCCAGACATGACATCCCAGTGCAGGAGTACTGCAGATGAACGTGGGCTTTAGCATCTGGAAAAGCCATTTGTGCCCACAAATGACCTTCCTGTCTGGTGACGTTAGCAGATTTAACAAGGCTTAATGATCAAAATCAAAATGTGCACTTTTTTGCCATCACTGATTGTTAGGCTTAAATACTTAATTTTGTCTTGGAGGAAATCTTTTTTTACTCAAATGATCTGAAATATATTCACACAGCACAAACAACCCAATTCTCATGAGAGTGTTGGGGCTGGGCGAGAGGAAGTGTGAAGTTTATAATTACCACTATAATTAGCCTCCGAGTAGATGGGGTTGAGCGTGAGGATTCTTGTGTGCGTCGTTCAGTGTTTTAAAACATTCTGCTAATAATGTGCCTCTCCTGCGTTAATTCTCCGGTGTATGTTGTTACATATGTAAAACAAGTTTACGTTTGTACATTTAGAAGATGCTTTCATCCATAGAGACTCAAAGAACAACAACAAAGCGTTTGGTCTGAGAGCCAACAATTATTGCAGTACACAATCCCAGGTTTATAATCTAGACAACTAGAATAGGAAGCCAGCTAGAAAAGAAGAAATACAGAGGAGGTGCGTGTGTGTGTGAGTGCATTGGCTTAAAAGAGTGGGTTGGTTAGTGGTGTCAGTTTCATGTTTAGAGTGACTGTAAGTCAGTTGTTGGTCGTTCCTAAGAAGTTTGTTTGACAGACATGATGTGGGTTTGGGGCCACACTATCTGTTTGACTGACCAGCGGCAGAGGGCGTTTTATCGGTTCCATTTGGTGCAGCCAAAATGACACAGCGCAGCTTCAAAAAGAGTGAAATGATGTACAGACACGCCTGTCACTGATGCCTTTAGAGAACTGTCCGTCACTCCATCTGTGTAATTGCCTGTAATCTATCCTGCAGACGCTCTCCGGCATGTTTGACTGAGCGCTGCTCATCGCTGCATTAGAACATGCAGATCTTTAATGATAAACACATTAAACTGGATTTGACCCCGGCCGTGACCTTTGGTTTCCCGTATTACTTCACAGACTGAAGTAGTTTAAGTCCTTGGTTCTTTTAATTGTGATGATTTTGGCTCACATTTAACAAAAACCCACCAATTCACATCTCAACAAATTAGAATATGGTGACATGCCAATCAGCTAATCAACTCAAAACACCTGCAAAGGTTTCCTGAGCCTTCAAAATGGTCTGTCAGCTTGGTTCACTAGGCTACACAATCATGGGGAAGACTGCTGATCTGACAGTTGTCCAGAAGACAATCATTGACACCCTTCACAAGGAGGGTAAGCCACAAACATTCATTGCCAAAGAAACTGGCTGTTCACAGAGTGCTGTATCCAAGCATGTTAACAGAAAGTTGAGTAGAAGGAAAAAGTGTGGAAGAAAATGATGCACAGCCAACCGAGAGAACCGCAGCCTTGAGAGGCTTGTCAAGCAAAATCGACTCAAAAATCGATTCACAAGGAATGGACTGAGGCTGGGGTCAAGCAATCAAGAGCCACCACACACAGACGTGTCAAGGAATTTGGCTACAGTTGTCGTATTCCTCTTGTTAAGCCACTCCTGATCCACAGACAATGTCAAAGGAATCTTACCTGGGCTAAGGAGAAGAAATGGACTGTTGCCTAGTGGTTCAAAGTCCAAATGAGAGCAAGTTTTGTATTTAATTTGGAAACCAAGGACCTATAGTCTGGAGGAAGGGTGGAGAAGCTCATAGCCCAAGCCGCTTGAAGTCCAGTGTTAAGTTTCCACAGTCTGTGATGATTTGGGGTGCAATGTCATCTGCTGGTGTTGGTTCACTGTGTTTTTTGAAAACCAAAGTTACTGCACCCGTTTACCAAGACATTTTAGAGCACTTCATGCTTCCTTCTGCTGACCAGCTTTTAAAAAATGCTGATTTCATTTTCCAGCAGGATTTGGCACCTGCCCACACTGCCAAAAGCACCAAAAGTTGGTTAAATTACCATGGTGTTGGTGTGCTTGACTGGCCAGCAAACTCACCAGACCTGAACCCCATAGAGAATCTATGGGGTATTGTTAAGAGGAAAATGAGAAACAAGTGACCAAACAATGCAGATGAGCTGAAGGCCACTGTCAAAGAAACCTGGGCTTCCATACCACCTCAGCAGTGCCACAGACTGATCACCTCCATGCCACGCCGAATTGAGGCAGTAATTAAAGCAAAAGGAGCCCCTGCAAGTATTGAGTACATATACAGAAAATGAACATACTTTCCAGAAGGCCAACAATTCACTAAAAATGTTTTTATTGGTCTTATGAAGTATTCTAATTTGTAGAGATTGGTGGGTTTTTGTTAAATGTGAGCAAAAATCATCACAATTAAAAGAGCCAAAGACTTAAAACTACTTCAGTCTGTGTGCATTGAATTTATTTAAAACACGTGTTTCACAATTTGAGTTGAATTACTTTTCCACGACATTATAATTTATTTAGATGCACCTGTATGCATCAACGTTTGTCAAATTCCTACATTTATTCAATAAATTCAATTAGAATAAGAAGACACTGTAAGCCGTTACTGATCAAATGAAATCAGTGTCAGTAAAATCAATGCAACTGCATCTGATGAAGTTACACTTTACACTGCAATTACAAATGCATAAATAATGCTAAGGTTAATGTTCTTAAAATATTATTTAAATTAATAAAATAAAATTTTATGAAGGATACCTCAAACCGCAAGTCAGTATGTTAAAGGATTACTCTACTTTCAGAATTAAAACTTTCCTGATAATTTACTCACCCCCATGTCATCCAAGATATTCATGTCTTTCTATCTTCAATTGCAAACCCAGCCGTTAATTAAGGGTCTTATCTAGTGAAACGATCGGTCATTTTCTTAAATAAATATTTATACACTTTTTAACAAAAAATGCTCATCTAGTCTAGCTCTGCGATGTGCATGCGTAAACTGTGTATTCTGGTTCAGTACAGTTAGGGTATGTCAAAAAACTCCCATCTCATTTTCTCCTCCAACTTTAAAATCATCCTACATCACTGTTTTACCTTTTTTTGTACAGGGTGTTTGATCTTCTTTGCACGTTCACTTTGTAAACACAGGGTCGGTACTTCTGCAGCAATGTAGGATGATCTTGAAGTTGGAGAAGAAAATGAGACGGGAGTTTTTTAACATACCCTAACTGTACTGAACCAGAATACACAGAGTTTATGCAGAGCTAGACAATAACATTTCACTAGAAAAGACCCTTCTTCCTCGGCTGGGATTGTTTAGAGTCCTGTGAAGCTGCATTTAATCTGCATTTTTAACCTTCTATCCATTGAACACGATTAAAGTCTACCATACTGAGAAAAATCCTGGAATGTTTTCCCCAAAAAACTTAATTTCTTTGCAACTAAAGAAAGTCATGAACATCTTGGATGACAAGGGGGTGAGTAAATTATTAGGAATTTTTTATTTTGGAAGTGGAGTAATCCTTTAATAAGTGAGTCATTGAGTTGAACCAATCTGAAACAGTTGATTTATTCAGGAAAAAGGCAAGTGACTGTAGTTATGAATGGACTATTAAATCATCAATTTGCTCAAAAAAACTGGATTCACTTTGTACATAATGAAACACCACTGTAACTCTGCAGCTGTCGCTCACTTACGCTTTTGTTTGGAATGATTTGTGTTGCTCAAACAGCAAAAACAGACACTATTACATTTGCGATCACGCTGACATCTGAAACATCATGTCTGCTCAAGGGATACTGATTATGTCATGTAGAAATATAAGACACAAACTCACACAGAGGCATTTTTCAGGTCATCCCAGCTGCACAGTCACACAGTCAAAGTGCGCACTATCAAGGCCTGTTTTTGTTTGTGTCTCATGACACGCTTGATCACTTGATATGAATTGCACAGCCTTACCAGATCAACTGTTTTCTACACTGTGGATGAGACAGGGACGTGAAACGAGAAGATTGTTATGCTATGTTTAATATAACACAATTCTACACATTATTACTTCATGCCATTATGCACTACGGTGGTAAAAAATGATGACACCATGGACCTGTAGTTCATCAGTCTTTCTAATGTAGCACAGAGAGAGTCGCACGGCCCTCTGTCTGGATGACACGATTACAAAGAGTGGGAATCATCTGCGCTCGTGCGGGTTCTGGACGACCCGCATCAAGAGTCCAGAGCGCAAGATGCCGCCACGTGTCTTCATGATGTATAAAACACAAGAATGAAGTGGTTATAGCTTTGACCCACGTACAAACACACCCCGACATGACACATTTGGGCCTCGGAGCGACCTCACAAATCGCCTTCCAGCAGCTCGAGCTCCACCCGTAAGGCCTGGGCCCGGCCCAGTTTGTCTAGCTGCTCCTTGCTGGGGTTCTTCAGCTCTCCCGAATCCACCTTCTGCTGGAGCTCCTCTACCTGCCGCAGCTTCTTCCGCAGGTTCTTCATCTTCTTAGCTTTCTCCGTGGCCATCGGATCCGCCGCTTCGGGCTCAGCGCTCACCCTCTTCTCCTCCTCCGCCGTGACTTTCATCCCGTCCAGCTCCTTACTCAAAGCCTTCGCATCCTCGGCGGTCTCCTGCTGCTGCTGGCTTTGCTGTTTGCGCTTTTCTTTGCGCTTCATGTTGCGTTTGGCCGTTTTGGAGAGTCCGGCAGTGTCGCTCTGTTTCTCGGCTCCGCTCTGCTGCTGCTGTCGGGCCTGAGCTGCGTCCTCAGGATTCATGCCGGGTGGCAGGTCGGGTTTGCTCTTGAAGAACTTCACATACTTGTTCTCATACCTGTTAACAAACAGGAGAGCACGTTACCTGACTGAGATTCGCACACATTTACAGTGAAACAACCTGCTGTTCAAATCTAAAGCAGCACGGTGAGCTGTGGGTCGAGTGCTTACACCGGTACCTCCTCCTGCGGAACGTATCCGTCCTTCACCCGCCGCGGTTTCCTCCACGTGCCGTCCGGCCGCTGCGTGGCAGCGATATATTTACCTGAAACACACACACATGCTTTACTGATAGAGCAGTCGAGACTTGACACATTAACCGTATATGTGACCCTGGAGCACAAAACCAATCTTAAGTAGCACAGGTATATTTGCAGCAATAGCCAACAATACATTGTATGGGTCAAAATTTTTTACTTTTCTTTTATGCCAAAAATTATTAGGATATTAAGATCATGTTGTAAATTTCCTACTGTAACTATATCAAAACTTAATTTTTGATTAGTAATATGCATTGCTAAGAACTTCATTTGGACAACTTAAAAGGTGATTTTCTCAATATTTAGATTTTTTTGCACCCTCAGATTCCAGATTTTCAAATAGTACTATCTCAGCCAAATATTGTCCTATTCTAACAAACCATACATCAATGGAAAGCTTTATTCAGCTTTGATGTATAAATCTCAATTTAAATGGGTCCTATTATGCTCTTTTACAAAGTCTTGATTTTGTTTTGGGGGTGTACTAGAATGTGATTTCATGCTTTGCGAGTGGGCAGGTGCCAAATCCTGCTGGAAAAATTAAATCAGCATCTTTAAAAAGCTGGTCAGCAGAAGGAAGAAGTTTTATGCCCAAAGATACACACCACACACTGACTAAAGTTCAAAAAGTGAAAAAGCATAACAGCACCCCTTTAAAAAAAAAATGGACCCTTATGACTGGTTTTGTAGTGTAATTATTTACTCACTTTGATGTTGTTCCGAACCTGTATGCATTTTTTAATTCGGCAGAATGCAAAAAATATATTTTGAAGAATGCTGGTAACCAAAGTTTTAGTTCCCATTGACTTCCATTATATTTTTTGTCCATTTAATGGAAGTTAATGGAACCCAAAATTTCTTCTGTGGATAATTTTGAAGAATGTTGGCAATCAAACAGCTTGGTCACCATAGATTTCCGTTATATGGACAAAAAAATTCAGTGGAAGTCAATGGGAACCAGAACTGTTTGGTTAACAGTATTCTTCAAAAATTCTTCTTTTGTATTCCATGAAAGAAAGAAAGTTTAGGTTCCAAATGACTTCCATTATATGGACAAAAATACAATGGAACTGCTTGGTCACCAAAAATCTTCAAAATATGTTTTTTGTATTCTGCAGAACAAAGAAATGCATAAAGGTTTGGAACAACTTGGGGGCGAGTAAAATAGTTGTATCTCTGCCAAATACTGTCCTATCCTATCCAAACCATACATCAATGGAAAGCTTATTTATTCACGCATGTATAAAATGCACTTAATAAAAATGACTCTTATGTCTGGTTTTGTGGTCCAGGGTGACATATGACACAAGAACTCTTAACATCAATATTTTGAAGCGCTTTGATTTTGTGAATGTTATGACGCACAGAAAAACATTATCATTAATTTATATTTAAATAAAATGATTAATTTGCATATTGAAATTGCATTCTTTTAAAGTAATTATTATTATAATTGTTAACGTTAACCACTCCACTACACTCATTACTAATCATCAGAGTTAGGTTTTGTTGTTGTTGTTGTTGTTGTTATCTGCATTATTATTATTAGGTTATGCGCATCACCGCTGCAGCGTTTGTATCTCAGCAGGATAGAAAAAGTTCTAGTGAATGAAACAGACACACACATATATAGCATATGCAGCATACAGAAGAAAAAAAGCAAGAAGATTCGGATGCTTCATGTGTGTCGCGATCAGATCGAGACTCGCTGTTTCCTCAGCCTCACGCACTCGCGCGCACACACAACGCGGCGCATTATCACTAACTTACATGGCGATTATGTGACTATCTACGCAGAAATGTGTGTTTGTGTGCGAAATGCTTTACCAGATTCATCTGTCACATAGGGGGTTGCCATCTTTAACAAAGACTGACTTCCGTTTCCGCTCTGTGCCGCTCTCGCGAGACTGTGCGTTTGTTTGTCAGTAAGAATCGACGCCGTGTGTTTGTTACATTGTTACACGATACAAATTGGTTTAAAATGACGCGGGAGTATAATGTAACAAAATAACGTCCATGAATATGACTATATTGTAACAATGTTGTGTTACATTTTAGCGCGCACAAAACAACTTTTGTTTAAATCATCATTAAACTGAAAAAGGAGCCAAACCATTTCATTTTATGGAAGAGGAACTCAGATGTATTAATAATTTTACATATACACGTTTTTCTTAAATTCCTTCCCATGGCCATGGGAATATATACTGATATGAGCTCCACAAAATCGCAAAACTGTATTTTCTAGGTCAGTACAAACACCTTTCAGCTGTGCTTCAAGCTTCACATCATGTCATGAGTGGATTATTTTCATTACACCCGTTCTTGTCAGTTCCTAACCGCTATTTTAACTACAGACATTCTGGATATGAAATGAACCAAACCAAACACCTGCACTGTTTAATAATAGAGTGTGAGACTTGTGTATGCGCTCATGACGATGTCGTTTGGCTCCACAGCGCCCTCTAGCTGAAGCTGGTCTTGCTGTTCACATTTATACATATAATGGCATAAACAATTTCATCTAAAAAAGTCGAAGCTGGTCTTTTCCATACAGTGAACACGAATGAGGACCAAAATGATATAATACACAAAGCAAGCACTATAAAATTTGTTGTTACAATATTCAAAATCTTCTTAAGTCATATGATGCTATCTGAGAAACCATTATTTAGACGGGAAATGCTCATTTTGGTGCATGCAGTGTTAATGTAAGAGGTCTGTGTGCTTGATGACAAAACTGTCCCAAAAGTGTGTTGCCTGTGAGATGTTTGGATGGAAAAACAAAAAAATTGAGGAATGGTTCTGCAACTTTTATTTATGGACTACAGATGAATACCTTGGGCTATCATTGCTGAATCACCATTATTGTAAATCCAGCCAAAAAGCATATTCTGTGTTTCAGGACAAAATATTTTGTGTTCTGGTCACTTCCACTCATCACATGTACACTCCTGATTTCCCACACTCGCATCCGGCTCATGCTGCAAATCCAGAGCTCAAGGCTCAAGCCAAAGGATGCTGGAGCAGCACAGGAACTCAACCTAAACCTAACCTCAACCTCAAACCAGACTGATCTGGACTCCATAGAGGTGTTTATTTGTGACAAAAAAAAATTGTAGGTGGGTTTTTTTATACTGATTGTTTGAGATTTATGAGTACAGTAAGGTCTGCGGTTAACGATACTTCCTGAGACTCTTAAGTGTTGCTCTACAATACAAATGACACACAGTCACACATGAATTCTGAAATAGTTCTTAGATTCATTCTGCATGAGGTGCTTCAGCTTATGCACTGTGTTCTACATGCATGTGCATGTAATTGTCAGCATATGTGATCCTGGAGCACAAAACCAGTCTTAAGTAGCATGTGTATATTTGTAGCAATAGCTAACAATACATTGTATGGGTTCAAATTAGCGATTTTTTTTATTTTTCTTTTATGCCAAAAATCATTAGGATATTAAGCAAAGATCATGTTCCATGAAGATATTTTATAAATTTCCTACCGTAAATATATCAAAACTTAATTTTTGATTAGCAATATGCATTGCTAAGAACTTCATTTGGACAACTTTAAAGGCGATTTTCTCAATATTTAGATTTTTTTTTGCACCCTCAGATTCTAGATTTTCAAATAGTTGTATCTCAGCCAAATATCGTTCTATCCTAACAAACCATACATCAGTGGAAAGCTGTATAGGGTCCCCCTACCATTTTCCCCAAAATAACCACAAGATAAAGTCAAGAGATTTATTTTTTGTAACTATGGACTACGTTGACAAGAGTGATGTAGAAGTTTTCACCGTGAAGCTTACACTGGTGATGTATCAGATAGAAAACAAATTTCACAGTGAATGATCTAATTTTCAGCAGTAAAAAAAAAAGAAAAGTGTTTTAAAGCTGCTTGTTTTGTAGAACATCACATGTAGATAGAAAGTATGTTATTTAATTAAAATATAATTATATTTTTAGAACGACAGAATTTTGTTCTCAAACATAGTCAGTGGGGTAAAACAGTGGAGCAATTACTGTAGTTATTCTGTTCTGAACATCAAATCCTTTGTTTTCCCAGTATTATAATTTTATTAAATATGTTTTAACTAGTTTGTTAAAGAAAAAAAAAAAAAAATTTAAAATAGGCTATTATAATTTTGTGATTCATAATTGTTAATTATATTCTTGTTCATTTTAAGCTAAAACTGCCCGTACTCTGATTCTGCTGTAAATGTTACCCCACATGTGGGGCAAAACGCCCCCTTTGGTACAAATGTAATTTTTGTTAAAAATGTAATAATATGAAAACTTTGGACATTTTTCATACTTGGTTTATAATTTGTGACCCTGGAGCACAAAAGTAAGCACGGGTATATGGGTATATTTGTAGCAGTAGCCAACAATACATTGTATGGGTCAAAATGATCGATTTTTCTTTTATGAGAATCCTTTTTTCTTTTATGTTCAACCCAAAAATCATTAGGATATTAAGTAAAGATCATGTTCCATGAAGATACTTTGTAAATTTCCTACTGCAAATATATCAAAACGTTATTTTTGATTAGTAATATGCACTGCTAAAAACTTAAAGGCGATTTTCTCAATATTTATTTATTTTTTGCACCCTCAGACTCTTTTCAGACTCTTTTCAGATTTTTTAAATAGTTGTATCTCTCGACCAAATATTATCCCATCCTAACAAACCATACATTCATGAAACGCTTATTTATTCAGCTTATTACAGATGCTGTATTAATCTGACCCTTATGACTGGTTTTGTGGTCCAGGGTCACATTTGTGATTTTTCCGATCAACACTGAACTCTCAAAGAACTGTATTCTTTGGTGCCGCGCGTGCGGATATAAAGCAGGGCGGAAGTGAGGGGCGCGCGCTGGTCGAGCGGAAGTGACGCGTGAGCCGGCTGAAAGAAAAGACAGACGTTCGCGCATAAGCGACCGCAAAAAAGTCAAACAAAAGAGCGCATAGCGCGTGTGTATCTGTCGTGGATTCCTGCGGGTCACTCAGGTAAGACGCTTCCCTCCATTGCGCTCGTGATTAAACGCCTTCTGTTCTGCGTGAACCGCAGCTGCGCGCGTGATGCGTCCGCAAACGCTAACAAAAACACAGCAGCCTGCGTGGTGAAACGGTGGCTCGAGCGATGCTTTAAACCGTATGCTTAGTGCAGCTGTTTTCATCTGCGCGTCGTTGTGTGCGTGCTGCTCTCGGTTAGCATACATTAGCTCCGCGGCTAGCGGAGGCGTTGCTAAGATACTGCCACATAGCCAGCGCGCGCCGCAGTGTGATTGATATTAGAAACGCTCGCCTCGGTATTATGAACTCAACTCGCTCAGGAGAGAGAGAGAAAATCGTGAATGTCCTAGCATCATCGCCGCACAAACGCACCCAGATTTATGAATAAATCGCCAACGTTCACAGCAGTGAGGAAGGAACTGATGAGTGTTTTGACAGCTGTCAATCATTCGAGGAGTCACGTGTGCAGTGCCACATCAGCGCTCCTGCTCCGGGATTCGGTCCCGCTTCCTGTCGCGGCCGGTGGCCCACTTCCAGACGGGAACACAGCGGTGCTTTGTCCGGGTCCAGTTCAGCCTCTTTTCTTCTGCTGCTGCTTCTCACCTTTTCATCGCGCGCAGGTCGTGTTACGCGTCTTATCGCCGCGAAACAGGCTGAGCAGGAATTGGGCGCTCGGATGGATCCGGTTCCGATTCGCCCTTGCTGCTGGAATATTCCGATTGCATAACAGAGATGCGAGCGCCGCGCGCCTCCTCTTTGGTAAACAGCCGCTCGCTGTCCTGTCAGGTTAAATATAGCCCGTGAATGCGGCTTCACCTGTTTCACCTGCACAGGTGCGCGATGTGCTGACGCCCGCGTGACGTTCTGCTTGCGTTGCCGCCGGTAGGGAACGGGCGTGTGTGAGTGTGTGCGTACGTCAATGCAGAGCGCGTACGTGTTTGCATAGTTTAAGTTTCTTTTTCCTGAGAGAGCGAGTCTGTGCTTATTGGGCTCATAAAGGAGCCGGTTGAGTCCGGGCGGAGGCGGAAGGCGAGCGGCTCTCGGAGAAGAACGGCTCCAGATCGACTGAGGTATTGCTGCCTACCGAACGGTGATGGCAAAAGCATCCCATCTCCGTTTGGATTCCTAGTGATTCAGACAGATGTGATTTCTATTACGGGCTTTAGAAGGGCGAGCGGGAATTCAGTGCAATTCAAGTTTATTTGTATAGCGCTTTTCACGATACAAATCGTTGCAAAGCAGCTTTACAGAAAATTAAAGTTCCTACAGTATATTTAATAGTAGCTTACTAGTAGTGACTATATCGAACTTATGGCAGAGATGTATGGTAAAAATCAGTTAATGACGATAAACAGACGATATCAAACAGACGATAAACACTATTAACAGTAATGAATTATATGTTGCAATCAAACTTATAGAAAAATTTGGTAGTGCTGTATGTTGTTTCAGGGTTGGCATCATCTGAGGTCGTCTGAGAGGTTGGTATCATCTCTTAGGTGTTCTGGATCCAGACTGAAGCTTGTGTAATTCCTAGTTACAGATAAACAGAGACATGATTAGTGTAACTGCTGTTCAACCCAAGCTAAAGAATAATAATGTGCATTTGATCAGATATAACTGCAGTACAAAATTGAGATGCATTATTTGAATGCTTGGCTAAAAAAAATGTCTTTAATCTAGACTTAAACAGAGAGAGTATGTCTGAACTCTGAACATTATCAGGAAGGCTGTTCCAGAGTTTGGGAGCCAAATGCAAAAAAAGCTCTACCTCCTTTAGTGGACTTTGCCATCCTAGGTACTACCAAAAGTTTAGTTTTGTGACCTTAGGGAGTGTGATGGATTGTAGCGTGGTAGAAGACTAGGTATGCAGGAGCTAAACCATTAAGGAAATGAGAGCACACTTTTAATTTCTTACGGATTCATCGGGTTCGGCTCTGTTCTCTCTGGCATCTGTTTTACAGCAGAGGATCGAGTCCAAGTGCAGATGTGGAAGTTTGTCCTCGCCTGACCCTGTGCGACTGAAACACGTACCGTTTGCTTGTTTAAGATCCAGAAAGAAGCGAAGATCACTGAGGATATTTAAACTCTGTCATTAATGATGCTGGAATCAATATTAGTGAATGGTGTTATAAGTTGGGCTTGGTTGGGAATAACCAAACAAATGCGAGATGTGACAATGTTTGCCCTGCAAAAGTGGCACAGAAGTGCTTCTCAAGTGGTGTCTTTACACAGACTGTTTAATGCTGCTCAGAGATGGCTGGATGCTTTGACACTAGGGCTGAGCTGGTCTGAGCTGGCATAGTTTAATTTGGCTTTGATGTACCGTTTAGTATTTACACTGAATTTTGAGCAGCCTTAACTCAGCTGTATAAAGAGGACAGGAGTGAGGTGGCACCACTGCCATAACATCTAGAATGTAACAACTTGGGTAATATTTTTAAAAATGTATATTTGTATACAACTGTTGGATATAAATACGTTTCCATTTGTAAAGGCAGGTTTTTCAGTAACAGAAGGCTCTCGGACATTTCACATGGTTTCTTTTCTCATGTGATGGAGCGCGATAAACCATCTTTAGTAACGTTCGCTTCGCTTCTGGGCGGGACAGCACTTTAATGAGTGATTAACGCTAATACTGACTAAATGTCAGTGGGTTTTAAATTGTAACCACAGTATGATTCCATGAATCTGTCTGTGCTGTTGAAATTAAACCAGCGTCTTTTTCATCTCAGTGTTCCTGTTTTGAGATTTGATCTGAGATTACAGATTTAATTACAATGTCATTTGTTAAACTTCAGATTTTTTTTTCTCTTCCTGTAGAATTGCAACTGACTGAAGAGAAGGATGGCGAGGAAGAGCAGTTATAAAGGTGAGCAACTGCCAACTACGATTCTTTTCATATGATCACCATCAGGCGCTAGGGCTGAGCAAAACGTCAAGTATCATTAATATGATCTCCATACTTATTCTGATGATGAGTTTAGCTTAGTTTAAGACAGCATGCCAATTCAGATTTATTTTTATTTTACTAAATGCAAACTGCAGCATTTCTTGATTGACAGACTGTTAAATGCATATAGAACAGTCTCTGCGTTTTTGTTTTTCGCTTGTTTATTTGTTGTAAAGAACTTTGTTGCCCTTTTTTCCATCATTCTCTTGATATTTTTATATTTGTATGTTTAAATAAGCGTATACTTTATATTTTGTAACTGTTGCTGTGCTGTCTGAATCACGAGTATTTCCAGAGCTCAGTGTTTCCCACATCTACAACTCTGCTGCGTAAAAACATCAGTCGAAAATGGTAACGGGCTGATTGAAAATGCAGATTTATTCGCTGCCAACAGGTGGCGCTTTTGAGGTGGCAGAAATAGCGGTTTCCCATTAACAGCTGTAATCAGAGCAGCGCTGTGCTCACGAATCACAGGAAAGATGAAATGAAAATGACATAGAAACTTTTCATGTTTTGATTTTGAAACGTGCAGTGCTCATGTTTATTCAGTGAAGTCAAAGCTTTTTGCAAAATGTATTTGTTGCGGTCAGTGTTGATATTGTGGCGGTCCGCCACAGATAAATCAGAGTATGAGAGACACTGGAGTTATTTCAGAGAAAATGCTCACATTGCAGTGACCGATGACAGGCCGGGCCAGTATTTAATGTAGTTTGATGATTCATTTGAGTCTCTGATTCTGTTATTAGATACCTGAGATCACAACGGCACTGTTAGCATTATTTGTGTTGATAGTTTGTAGCTTTTCACTGTAAGATTTGTTTTCTGCATTCAGTTTTCTCAAGCAATTGCAGTAGCATCTCATCACGAGCTGCTGATTCACTCCTGCTCTGCCGACTCCTTCGTCCGAAAGCTCTGGGCCACTGGACATCCTTCAGATGCTGACCTTTGGAGGCTTTTAGTCTTTGGTAGAGAAACAAATCATGTCAAAGACTAGAATGCATTTGATGGAACATTTCTTTAACGCTTGCCGTGCGATCAAGTCGCTCACTCTGCAGTCTCTGGTTTTGTTTGGCAAATGAAAACTTTACGTTTCAATGACTTTGCAAATTCCTGAACTCTGATCGAGGGGTGGAGGAGCTGAAAGCAGCAGAACGCACTGTAAACTGTAAGCACCCGGCATCTTCAGCGGCCTTTGACCCGATTAAACCGCGCCTCGCTGCCGTTGCGTGTCTTTATGGCAGATGTTTCTGACCGGCTGCACGTCTTATCAGTTCCGCTGTTGAAGAGCTTGAGAAATGTTAGTCTGAGGGAAATCCATGCACATGATAGCACCAGCATTTCCAGTTGTGACTGTGAATTTTTGTGTCAGTCAGCCAGGAGTAATGGAAACCGGGTAGCCTAGTTGGCATAAAAATCCAGTTAAGCTGACGCATGGCGACTCTGAAAGCCTGACCGTCACGCACAGCAGCTTCACAGATTTCTGTGTGAATTGTAGGTGTGGCTGTTTGTAATGAACATGAAAATCTGCACTGTTAACATCATCTGATCGAGTTACTGTTCTAGTAAACCTGTGGCCGGTTATCAGGTTATCTTGGCGCTTTGCTTGGTGTGTGTGTGTGTGTGTGTGTGTGTAGAAATTTTAGAGGCGAAAATCTGTTGTGCTTTACTTTCTGATCACACACAGGCACCACAGCTGCGTTATGTGACAGGAAATTCACACTGGATGTTCATGTGTAATCCGTATGAGTTTGAGGGCTCATGGGTTACGATCATCCTTTAGTCTATGAGTCATTTAGACTGAGCAAACCAACATTTAATATGTTCTGGTAAAAAGTCTAATGGAAGTGCTGTTGTGCTTAGTTGAGATGATTGATGATTTGACTAAAGCTCTGGATGAGAGGAATCTGCTCGTGTGTTCTAGATTCACTCTGATTGAAGAGTGAATGGTCGCGTACAGAGTTTGTGTTCAGCAGAACCCATTCACAGATATTGTATATTGTATTTTTCATTTTCTAGTCTTATGAAGCAGAAATGAACTGTGTGAAAATGAGCTCTTCAACTGTGCTGGATGACAGACAGAAATTTGTAGCATTTTAGTGTTTGTTTTGTCCAGCGCTGTTGCTCAGCTCTCAAAGCAGGATACCGCCTCACCGAAGGGTGAATTATGGGAAACCACAAGCATTTGCCACTTTGCAGACTAATGTGAGACTAATTCAGATCAATGACCTGGTTTGCTCTGAAAAATCATAAAAATATATATAAAAAGACATGTATATAAAATATACATGGTATATTACCTTATGGTAATTCTGACTCCCTGTACAGTTAAAGATGGAAATTAGGAACATACTGGAAATGATGTAAAAATAAATTAAACAACAAGTATGTGAAGACAAATCAGACTATAGGGTCATTCCATGTCAAGCCAGGTCCCTGGCTAAATTTTTTTTTTTTTTTTTTGTAGAAAGACAAACATGTGTGCATATATAGTAATGAAAGCAAAGTATTAAAGGAGAACTCCACTTCCAGAACAACAATTCACAAATAATTTACTCACCCCCTTGTCATCCAAGCTGTTCATGTCTGTTTGTCTGTCTTCAGTTGTAAAGAAATTATGGTTTTTGAGGAAAGCATTTTAGGATTTTTCTTCATATAATGGACTTCAATTGTGCTGAACTTGTTGAACTTCCAAAATGTAGTTTAAATGCAGCTTTAAAGGGCTCTAAATGATTGCAGCCAAGGAATAAGGGTCTTATCTAGCGAAACAATCTGTATTTTTGTTTTTGGAAAATAAAAATGTGTATACTTTTTAAGCACAAAAGCTCATGTAACACAGGTTCTGGCATGCACGTTCACGACGTTACGAACTATTGAATCATGTCGAAAGGTCATGCCGAATGTAGGCAGAACTACAGAACCAGTTTTTACAAAGCAAACGCGCAAAGACTAAGAAAGTGCAAGTAAGTCAAACGCTGTTTACAAACAAAAAGATTCAACGTGTCGGATGTAAATTATTAGTGAATTGTTGTTCTGATAGTGGACTTCTCTATAAATGTCACAGATGTATACTCGCTGAGTAATCCGCTAAGGGGGTCAAAATGACTATTAGTGAAATCTGTTGACTTTAGAAATCTTTGTTTCATTAACTGGCACTTCTTGTATTTTTATTTTTTATTTTTTACTCATGTTTGCATGAGTAAAGTATTAAAGATATCTTAATATGCTTTTAGATTTTGGATTTTAACAAACGTTACTTTTGGTATCTTCATTTTAAAGGCCCTCAATGATTCAGTCTCGGAAATCTCAATGCGGCTCCATGAGTAAATTAGTAAATTTACATTTTCAGTAGTCAAAAACCAAATGTGGGGCATTTTACACACAACTGATACTACTTTTCATTTAAAAAGGAATATCTAAAGAACAAATAATTTTAAAACTAGAAATGTATCTAATTTTTTCTCTCTCTCTCAGTTAGTATCAGAGTGTCAAACATTTTCTAAAGTTGTCATGCCTTTTTCTTGTTGCATGTAAAATGACCCACATTTGGTTGAAAATGTGAACAATTTACCAAATATACATCACCATATCTCTGGGACTGAACCATAGAGGCCCTTTAAAATGAAGATACCAAAAGGAAAGTTTAAGAATCAGAATCTAAAGGGATATTAAGAGATTTATAATTCTTCTTGTTATAGGCATGAACAGTCACCGTTGGCACTTAATGAAACAAAGATTTCTAAAGTCAACAGATTTTACTATTACCAATCTCTGTGTAAAAAATAACAATGACGTTGCAAGCTTTCTAAATTCAGTTTTACACCTCTGTAAACTGGCTCCAAATGTCAGGTGTAAATTGTCATTTTGAGCCCCTTCAAAAAATAGTGGATTACCCTGTAAATTTTCATCCATGACATTTAATATTTTGGATTTCATCACTATACGTTTGTCTTTCTATCCACAAGTTTCCGGGGAGCGCTTCTGTAAAAAAGAACGTGGGTACAACTTCCGGTGAGGCGGCAGATGTAGTATTTTGTGTGCTAATTAGGGAAGAGGCTAAGTGTTTTTTTTTTTTTAGACCATTGTTTACTTTGTAAACAATTTCACACGTTTATGAGAGATGCCATTATGTTTTTATAGACAACATATGGTTTTTGAATTTGCGTTCCCACATCATTAGATAGTTTTTAGATCGCTAAATCTTGAATGACTGTCAACTAGTGTAATGACATTTGAACCGAGACATCAGAGCTCGTGTTAAAGGGCATGCCAGATGAAGCCTCGATTCGAGGCTTGTTAATGTAGAAATCACTTTTGTAAAAGCCTCATTTTTTTTGTCCAGTCATGTGCGCGATTCACTTTGCGTGTCCTAATGTTCGACACCCAGATCTTACTTTGTGAGTACATTTTCATTGGGAACTATTTAATAATTACATTTTTAAATACCCAGCCATACAAGTACTATGAAGAATACAAATTATTTCAGGAAAATTAAATATATGCCATATGCAATTAATATATGTGTACATTATTTTTCTATCACATCATACTGAAAATTCGTACTGGCATTTAATGGCACTGTTCAATGGGTAAATTAATTTATTCAACAAACAAACACACACATTTAAGCTTTTATTTGTGCATGGATCGATCTATGGAAATTGAGAAAAAAGCTTGACGGAGCTTTAGTTTTTTGGCTGCTTTATTTTTTACTAACCACCAGATCGCGCTGTTTTCGACACTCTCGAAGCTTTGAATCTTTTCCCGAAACAGTCAGAGGAAAGTCTCTGTGCTTCACGAGGCTTCATTTGCCCGTCACTCCAGTCAACTGTTGAATGAATGAGTGTCACGTCCCGCTTGTTTACTTTGAACCGGAAGACGCTCCCACTTTTGACACAAGGCCTCATGGGGCGTAGGAAACTTGTGGATACTGTGTAAGAAAGTTTGTGCGCTTTCTCTGTTTCACTCAAACATAAGTTTCTGAGGCCTGTGCTGTTCTATTTTTTTGTAAACACACATGATAGTTTTTCACATCTTCACACTGTTGCCTAGTGGTTTGCGTTGCTTCAAAAACAAACATACTATAATGCTGCACCAGACGGAGTCTTGTTTTCATTGTGGAGTCTTGTGCTTGAAAGTTAAGCTGTTACACCACTTTCAAGTGGAATTGTGATTATACTCGCCTCTGTTCTAGTTTTACTGCTGGTGGAATTGATGAGCACCATTCCTAAAGACTTCATTCAGTGTGTTTGTGTTTTTGAATATAATAACCTACATGTTTTTAAAGTGTGTCTGATTGGAAGTTGATTTCAGCAAATGCTGAATATTAAATGACTCTGAACTTTGGATTGGGGGTAAAAGCACTGATCTTGAAACGGGATCTGTGTGATCGTTCCCCGTTCAGCCCCTTCTGTCTCACTCTGGCTCTTCTCTTGACCTACATATTTTTGGGGAAAAGCTTTAAGCGCGGTCCTCTGCCAAGACCGTTGAAGTCGAGCTGCGTTTTCAGAGCTGAACACGTGGAAGCTGTGGAAATCTCTCAGTCTCTCCTCCCTCCTATTTTTCCAGATGTGTCAGGAGTGGTGTTCGACACGCACTCAAAAATGGTCATGTCTCAAGGAGGAACGTTTGAGAAGATGAAGGAAAAGGTACAAACAGCTTTTCTTCTGTTTGTCTGTTTGAACGGCCTCTTCCGGTCTTTGCTGTGCTCTTTATGTCAGTGTTTTTATGTGTCTTTGCTGTGAATCTTGCGCTCAACTCACCGAATGTTTTGTCAGATAAATGCTGTGCGAGCTGTGGTTCCCAACAAGAGCAATAACGAGATTGCTCTGGTGCTGCAGCACTTTGAGAACTGCGTGGATCGAGCGGTGCAGGCGTTTGTAGAAGGTACAAACACACACAGACACTTTTAAAAAGATTTTTAACCATTCAATCCAAATTTGTGGTTTTTAGTAAAGAATGTAACGTAACTAAATAACTAAACCATGAATATAGAATATAGAAGCTGGCATGGTGTTGAATGGAAATGGGG
The DNA here is from genome assembly GCA_012976165.1 of Labeo catla. Lineage (NCBI taxonomy): Eukaryota > Metazoa > Chordata > Actinopteri > Cypriniformes > Cyprinidae > Labeo > Labeo catla. Next base: position 31,522 of record VONZ01001892.1, read on the forward strand.
AAAAAAACAAACACACCCAGTGCCCTCATGCAGGTCTCATAGGAGGCAGTCCTGTGTGTCCCTAGTGTGATGTGACTCTAACATATATGTGTGTGTGTGTGTGTGTGTGTGTGTGTGTTAGGTGGGGCCGTGGAGATCCTAAAGGAGTGGAATGTCACTGGGAAAAAGAAGGTGAGGGAACAAGCCAACAATCATGACATTAAACCCGTAAACAAAACATGCCGTTTAAGTGTGTGTGTGTGTGTGTGTGACACAAGTTGAGTAATAAATGTTTTAAAGTTCTAACTGTCAGCTGTCGGTTGCGTTTGTTCTTTCACTCGCAGCCCAAAAAGAAAAAGAAGCCGAAAGCACAAAGTGATGTTCCCGCAGACTCTGCCCCCGCCGAATCAGTTCCGGATTCCGAGTGTCAAGAAGCTGTTAATGGTTTCCATGCCAATGGTTCGGTGGCAGCCGATGGCGATTCGCTGGATTCTCTGAGTGAGCAGCTGGACTCCGCCTCCCTGGACGCAGCTGAGCTCGATTCAGAAATTGCCACCCCTGAGGTTTCAGAGGCTGCAGGTGCGTTTGCCGAGAGCAGGTGATGCCCTTCAGGCATTTGAGCGGTGATTAGGGCTTTAACTCCGCCCTTCTTTCCTCTGCTGCAGGTGGAGGCGTGGCGTCCACCTCGAGCCCCACCCCTCAGCCCAGTACCAATAACGGCGCGCGACAGAACCATCACAGAACTGGTAACAAGTCTCAAGCCAAGCCTGTTTCCAGCTCCCATAATCCCTCTGCGCCCATTGTGTTTGACGACATGCAGCGAGGTCCTGCTGGCAGAAAGTTTGGTAAGAGTTTCTCTATTATGTGACTGATCGGTCTGCATTTGCCTTCCTGTCCCGTTCACACATGACGGAAGACAAAATGAAGGCCTGCGTGGTGCCGAGGCAGAGTTCTTCCTATTGGGTGTGTAAAATAAAAGTTAAACTTTTGTGAGTGTGGGTTAGGTTTAGCGTGATTTCCCCATCCTTCATATTATGATAAAGAAAAATACTATTTCAATGCTTCATTTTGTGAGGAAAGGGCAAAGTCATGATCAGTGCTGACCCGTCCAACAGGCGATACAGGCGGTCACCTAGGGTCATTATTTTATATAGTATTCTTACAGCAATAAAGGCTGCATTGCATTGCATTGAATATGTAGTTTATTCATATAAAAATACATATGGCTTGAAGAACAGAGATTAACCATGTAGTCGCAATCGTACAAATGTCTCCATCTTTCATCAGTTAAAACGTTTCTATCTGCGTTTTATTCAGCTAAACGATAGCGTATACCTTTGTCCGCATTAGGGTCCAAATGGAATCTTTCCAGAGCCAGAAAAAAGGATGTTTTGACTGCTTGTATACATAATATATATATTTTTTGTTGTATTAGTACTTGTTATATAACTGCAGTGATGCCCATGTGCACAGACCTGTAATATAAGGAAACATAATAATTAATAAAGTTAAATAGTTACAGACCTGGATTCAATGTCTAGTGCAATAAAATGTTTTTTTTTTTTTGTTTGTTTGTTTTTTTTTAATTGATCATCAATCATCCCTTAAAAACAAGCAGAACAGCCTGCAATTTTTTTTTTGTCATTTATGAATTTTATTTAGTATTAGTGTTTATTATACTCATTATGTATACTTTATTTGTTTCATGTGTGTCTATGTACTCAAGCTCACTTGCACTCCTATCTTTTTATTGAATACTTTTACATATGCTTGTTGAAAGAGTTAAAATGAATACACATTTTAACTTAAATACTGAAATGGTCATTTTATGTGCTTTCTCTTCACTTGTCAAATTTCTATGACCGTTTTTTACACTAGCGGGTCCTGTTTTCATTATTTTGCTTGGGCCCCACAACACTACAGGCTACTAGTCATGATTGCAAATGTCATATTTACTTTATACTTGAATAGTTTTTTTTTTTTTCTATTGTAAATTGTTTTTCAGTTTATCAGAACTCAAGTAAAACACAGATACCCCAACATAGTGCTCAAGTATTATAGTGAGGTACTAGTATACAAAACCTTTACAAAGAACAGTTGTTCACACAGTACTGCAGTGGTGGGTTTGGACCACAGGAGAGCACTGCAGCTCGAGCTGGACTGGAGAGCTTTCTGAGGTCTCTTGTTTTAATAATAAACTCACCTCATTTTGATCCGTTTCTCCTAAAACAAGACTCAATATCTGAAGTCATTCTGCTTCTCCAGTAAATGTACTCTGATTTAAGAATCTTTTGACATTTGCCTTTGAAAACAAGGCAGAAATACTGAGGAAGAACAGCACCTTTTGTCAAAAGTTGTATTTTCAAACTTTGAAGTTTTGCTAATACAAGGCGTTTACAATTAGAGACCATATTGTGGTATTGGGTCACTTCTATTTATTCCTCAAATTTTCTTCACTTGTTCTTAAAAGGTCTTAATTCTGCCTTTATAAAACCTGCAAAAACCCTGGAGTGCTGAGTTTAAAGTGTGAGTTTAAAGGAGACAAGTTAATGTGAAACATTCATTCCGTAACCTATGAAACTGTTCAAATGAGTGCCTGTGTTGTGAGTTTGCATGACTGAGAGCCATTTTACCTTGTCTACTGTTTGTTCTAACGCTTGTTTTACAAGAGATTGAGTCTTAAAGTTATAAGCTATATTAACGTGAAAGGATTACTTCTAACTGTCATTGTGTGGCTTTCAATCTGTGCTGTAAAAGTGAATGGAAAATGAATGCAACATTATTTGTTTTTTGTTCCAGGTAAAGTCATGCATTTCATATAAATGTAGCTTAAGTGCAGCAGTGAATTATGATTGACAGAAATTATGCGACACAGAAATATTTATTATATTAGATGCATCTTAAACACTCATTGTGAGGCACTGGTGAAGGAGGAACACATGCTTTCAGGAGACAGACATTAGTGAAACTCTGTTCAAAAACCTCTGACTGGTACCAGATGTTTAATTCTGTATGGGAACCCAATGGCTGGAGGTTTTGGGGCTCGAGTGCTGTTAAAAGTGCTTGTGTGTTCATGAGATGCTTTGTGAAGACCCAGTGTGGCAAATGCTTGTTTTCTCAGGGCCTAACGTGGATCGCTCCGTGAAGGACCTGCAGCGATGTGCGGCGTCACTGTCCCGCTATAGAGTCGTGGTGAGAGACGAGATGGACTCATCCATCAAGAGGATGAAGCAGACGTTTGCAGAGCTGCAGAGCTGGTATCACATGCACACACGCACATACACATACACACGCCCTCACTGAAGACCGTCACGGCTAGGCGTTTGGGCTGCATTCAGTAGTTCTTTAGCTTAGCATTCGCATTGCCATTCTTGTACTTTAGGAAAAGCAAACAAGCAGTTTAGAATGCATTGATTTTTCAGCATGAGATGGGCTTATCCCTAACTGTTCCTGTTCTCTGTTTCAGTCTCATGGATCGAGAGGTGGCGCTACTCGCTGAGATGGACAAAGTCAAAGCAGAAGCCCGTAAGCTTTTAAAAATTTCTAATTAAAACAACAGAATAAGAACAAGTAGAATAAAAATAAGTTACCAATCAAACGAAATCAGTATTAAAAAAAATTTATTTGCACTACGGAGGTGGCACAGAAGAACACACAAGTGTCTTGTAGGTGTGTTTTCATATGTTTAATGAGGCTCAGAGGTGGCATGAGTGCAATCAAATTCATAAATTCAGGTTAAGATTAATGTTTCAATTTTAAAATTTTGAATACAGAAGTATTACATTATTTAAATAACTGAAAATATACTTTAAAAATGAAACTAAAACTGCCAGTAGGTGGCGCAAGTCAGTGGTTTAATTACTGAATCATTCTTTCAGGAATAAAACAAGTTATAAGTCTTTATGAATGAGAAATGGAGTCATTGACTCACTAGATTTGTTTAAAAACGCACGTTCATTCATAAACTAAACACCGCTGTGTTTGAAGGGAGATGCGCAGTGGCTCAGTTGTTACTTTTTAAACTACAGCAAAATCAGGCGATAGCGTTATAGTCAGACAATGTAAGTCACTTAATATTAACTTCTTGTTTATTGAACTGTTGTAATAAATCAGTATCTCATTTACAAACTCCCTTAAAAATCATTAAAAGCTGTCACTCATCTTATTTCATTGCGATCTCACAAAGTTCCATTATAATGAATGAAGCTCTCTACACTGCACAGGCAGTCTTTTATTTACACTCTCTCTACACTTTGTTTATGAAAGGATTGGTGAGATGTCTGTGATACATTACTCAACGTTACAAAAACACATAGAAACCTTTGAAGCTCCTCTCAGCGCAAACACAAATATGCTGATTGGGTCAGTCGCACTGCTGCTCCAAAATATTTTTTCACAGTCGCACGCAGTAGTTTTCAGTCACGAATAGGAGCCCTGGTGTCATCACAATTACTGTCGGATCCAATATAGTCGGCACAGCATTGTCTTTTATTTTCAATCTTTCTGAAAATCCTGTGTCAAATTGTGCCTTGTTTGTAAACAAATCCACAGTAAAATGAAGTGAACAAAGGACTAAATTCTCACTGACGTGGTTTGAAACTATATTAGAAATAAAGTTCATCCACTCTTTCCTATCGTTGAGATAAAAAAAGAAGGCAACGCAAAGACTGTTTTTCCACAACTTGGCACTGCACAGCGTTCTCTTGTATTCTGAGCCATCTTTATCATTTGGTTTCTGCGATCAATATCAAAGGAATTTTGGTTTCTCAGTTCATGACCCCTTTAACTAACTTATTTGGTTTCTGTTGTAAATTAATAACTGAAGTATGGTTTTCACCATGCAAAAAGCCAAAGGCCACACAGCATAACCCCCCCCCCAAAAAAAAAAGGCAACACCAAAACTGCCAGTGTTTTCATGCTGGTGCTTTCTGGGTTCCCCATCACCCCCCTTAAACGTCACCTGTCCAAAGAAGACTTTAACTGCATTGAATGCTCCCGTGATTGGCTCAGAATCACACATCATTCAGTGGGAATGCTAACAGAGGGAGACGTGATGGTGGTGTGTTTGAGCGAGAGATCACTGTGTGTCTGCTGTTCAGTGGTGTTGATCAGGCATGTGTTTTTGTGACAGTGGCAATCCTGGATGGCCGTCAGAAGAAAGCAGAAGAGTTGAAGAGACTGGCTGACCAATCAGCATCACTGACAGAGGAGCAGCTCGCTGAACTACGGGCTGACATCAAGGTACACACAAACACATACAGAGCAGTGTCAATCATCACCCTTGGTTTGCAGCGGTCTAATGCACATCTCTCTCCAGCACTTTGTCAGTGAGCGCAAGTATGATGAGGATCTTGGTAAGGCTGTGAAATTCTCCCATGATCTGGAGCCCCTCAAATGCAGCATCATGTCGTTTGGATCAGGTGGGTCAGTGAACGGGACCAACTATCACATGGTTGGGCTTAAAATCAAAGAAAAATAATCCAAAAAAAGATTTTAAATGAAATCAAACCATTTATTTTAGGGCCCTTTATGGGAATTCCACAGCTGTTAACTGTGATTGGACAGGGGAAAACTGGGTTCATTTTCAGTCCTTTTGGGCTGGAAATTTTTCTTGGACCTGGCAACCCTGAACATGACTGTTCGTTTCCTGTAAATGCACATGAAGTGTTCAGATGACTGACTGACTGTCTGTCTGTCTCTCTGTAGTCTATCATCCTCAGACAAGCTACTCCAGCCGTTCCCGTTGTAGCTCCACCTCTTCCTCCGTCACAGGCTCCGTTCCTGCCAAAGCCCCGCCTCCCCCTGAGCTCCAGCATCAGGCCTCCGCTTACACAGGCCGTCCCAGCATGCCGCACAAACAGGTGACTGATGTGTCATTATGTTTGTTGCGTTACACTTGCGCCTGTCTTTCACAGCTTCTCATACATAAGGTGGTGTAGTCATGAAGAGCTAGTTCAAATTTTAAAAAATAAAAGTTTCATCTGCAGATATGGCCTTGTTCAGGGATCTGTGCCTTTGTGCATACACCCATCTGACTGCTAAGTAAGGATTGTGTTTTTCAGCAATAGTGTGCACCTTTCATTTACAGAGAAAAGAAGCTCAGGGAAAAATCTAGATGGAAAAATCTCTGTGCTTTTTTCTACTCATTACTTTACACTTTTTGTTAGAAAATGTTTACTGTATATTCAAGTTTTTAAAGACTTGTTTTTAAAATTTCCATAATCTAAATATTCTTAAGAGTTAAAAGTTTGTTGTCATTTGAAAGTGTGTAGTGTAGGCCTTCTTGAATTACGCTGTTGTATTATGATTACATATTCAGTGGCATAAAATGAATGAATGAATAATGATAATATCGTAGAGCTGGACGATATAGCCAGAATTTATGTCACAATATATTTCTTAATTTTGGTCGATATGATACAATTCATAATAATGTACCTACAAACTTTTGAAAAAGGAATTTGACAAGTCTATGAAACCTCCTCCTATGAAACTATATCATATTTTAGAAATAAACAGCACAAATAGATTTTATTTATTTGTATTTAGCCTTTATACAGACAAGAAATGTTTTTTCACCTTCAAATAAACATCTCGGACTCACCTTAATTATACAAATATCTTTAACTTTAAACAATAACACAGACTGATTATTCTTATATTATAATATATTCTTCTGTATTAACTTTTGACTGGTAGTAGTCAAAAGTTTTTAAAAGATTTTTCTTTGTAAGATTTTAAATGTATTTAAATGTGTGTGTAAAGAAGTCTCTCAACAAAAATAGTAACATTTGGAAATATTTTTACTATTTAAAATAACTGTTTTCTTTTTTTAATGTTTTAAAATGTAATTTATTTCTTGTGATTTCAAAGCTGAATTGTTAGCATCATTACTCCAATCACATTATCATTCAAATCATTCTAATATTCTGATTTTTTTTTTTTTTTTTCTGCTCAAATATATTTTTTTTTAATTGAAAATGGCGGAGTATAATTTTTTCCCAGGTGTCTTTGATAAATAGAAAGCTCAGAAGGAACAACATTTATCTAAAATAGAAATATTTGTAACATAAAAAACGCCTTTATCACTTTTGATCAATTTAAAGCATCCTTGATAAATAAAAGTATTACTTTCTATAATTTCTTTCCCCCAAAAAACTCCTAGACTCAAAGCTTTTGAATGGTATAGTGCATAATGTTAATAAAAAATCTTTTTATTTTAGGTAAATGCTGATCTTTTGATCTTTCTATTCATTAAAGAATCATGAAAAAAATTTACTCAACTGTATTAATTGATAATAATAATGATGATGATGATAATGATAATAAATGTTTTTCAAACAGCAAATCAACATATTAGAATGATTTCTGAAGGATCATGTGGCACTGAAGACTGGAGTAATGATGCTGAAAATTCAGCTTTGATCACAGAAATAAATTACATTTTAAAATGTATTAAAATAGAAAGCAGTTATTTTAAATAGTAAAAATTACTATCAGCAATCGTGAGCTCCTACTGAACTGCCGTTTGTCTCTTGCAGATTTTCCAGGGGAACAGGCGCATTGTTCACGGTTACCAGGGCAATCAGCGGTATAACGGAAACGCTCATCCCGAGCGAAACCCCGGCCGAAGCGGCTGCCGTTATCAGGGAGAACGCGGCCACCAGAGCGACCTCAACTCCCAGCCGAGCAACAGCGCGAGAGGCTCCTCGCACTCCTCAGGCTATCGTTCGGATCGAGCCGCCCACAACGGGCTTCCACAGAGGCAGCCGCGGACTCACGGGCCGTGACACCGTACACACACACACACAGCTGTCCGATGAAGAGAAAGTCAAGTTTACATCAGTTGAGCTGCTCTTCACTCTTCTGTCTTACTCTTCTTTTACACCCGTCTGTCACATTAGCGTTCAGTGTTAGTCTCAGTAGTTCCTGTGGTGAGTGTTTGCTCGTGGGCTTCCTCTTTCAAACGGTCGAGGAAAACGATTCTCGCTCGATGATGAACACTAGGCACAATTTGTTCTAGCGGGCCGCGAGTCGTTGGCGTTGCGTCCCTGTTCGGGTGCTAAAGCTCGAGTCTTCACGCTCACGATATACCTCACGCGCGTCCGCTCTCACGGCCTCATTTCACGCTGCGCCGTTCTTCCGTGCTCGCCGTCGGCTTCATCTGGCTTTCCTGAAAGACTGCGTTTGCATGCTGGGACGTCAGATTGACGAACGTCAGTTCGATGCGTTCGATCAGGAAAGCTTTTCGTTTGCCGACTTCGAGTCTGTCTGCGCATCTTTCTTTTGTTTCCGAACGATTCACGTCACGACGATCAGCGCTCTTCTCGGCTCAATCCTGTATATATGTAAACTATATGTATAATGTTTTTGTAGCCTCCGGCCATGTATGTAGTGCGATTTATTAGTTCTCTGATTCGAGCAACTTCTGTTCTTCCTCGTGTATAAGAGATAAAGGGAGACACTGGTTTATTCCCCCCCAAACGATCTGAGACCGCTGTAATCAAGTGCCTTCAGTCATGCGCTTTCACCGTCTCGTTCCTTCTGCTCCGGTTCGGACCAAAGACATCAGATGCTGTCGCCTGCTCCTGTCATGCAAACACTTGCAAACACTCATTGTCTTTCTCGCTATTTGGCCTACGTGCTTTTCCTTTATTATAAATAAAGAAGGATTGGTAGCAAATGCTCAAACTGTTTGCAGACTCTGTTTTTCTCCCTTGTGGTGATTCTGCTGTTCTTAATGAAGTCTTTTGTGTATGTAGCTGGTCTTGTGAGGTCTGTAAATCGATCGCTCTTCATTAGCGCTCTTGACGATGAAATGTTTTGATGCTGGTCCTTGACCAGCAACATGACCAGCATAAACCAGCTAAGGACCAGCTAAGGACCAGCTTAAACCAGCGTCAAAACATACCTAACCAGCATCCCAGCATCAAAACATGCCTACCAGCATATGCTGTTTTTTTCAACAGGGTATATAAAAAAATAATATATAAAACAACGTTAAATAAAACATGAAACATCAAATGCAACATTACAATCAAACAATGAAGATGAGGAGCACATATTTATATCACTATTTAATGAACATTTACAAAAACAGTTAAAAAATTCCAGTGTTTCAAAAACTACCATCACAACTTTGTACAAAAAAGCAAGTATTTCAAAGATTAACATGATGCTATTTCAAAGATGAACATGATGCAATTTCAGCGTTATGGACGTGACATTTGCAGTCAAAACCTGAAACATAAATTCTCATAGAATGTATTCACTTCCAATAACTTGTATCTATTTATATTTTTCTAAAACCCTGAGAAAAGTATCAGGATAAAAGCAACAATAGCTGCCGGATGGAGAAAGGTTGGCAATTCACATAACATACATATGTATACATATATATATATATATATATATAGGACTTTTTTGTTTTTTGTTTCTGAGGAAAAAAATCAGTGTTACGGACGTGAGAGTTCTGAAAGCGGAATTTATCTGACTACGGAATCCGCATTAAAGGCTTTAAAAATGGAGACGTCTGGTGGTTATTACTAGTCTTCATTTAAGCCATTATTGACGTACCGCACGTTTATATTAAAGCTAGTAATACAAAACGAATCTTAATATTTTCCGCGCTCAAGCACACGGATAAAGTTTGCCACAAGCACAAATGTCGCCTAATGTTTATGAATGTGGCATGAAAAAATGATATTTTAATTTATTCATACACCAGTGTTTATGTGTCCTTGTCGGCTGCAAAGATGAAAAACACAGTGCTAACTCTCATCTCGTAGAATACTGGACGCGCCTTTAGAGAGAAATGCAACCTTCATACATATTACAACCTTCATACTTGTACATATAATCGGGGGTATTTGATTACATTTCGAATTTGTTCGTTTAAAAGTAGACATTTTAAACTTTCTGTAGATATATTTCTCATGTATGTAAGGCCATACGATGAGTTTCGGTTCTTTTTTGTGACGCGCTTCAGAGACAGAGATGGCAGAAAGCGGGTTTCATTATCAGGAAAAAATACAAGTGATCGCGCCGACGCTTCTCTGTCATGCAGTAGGTGCATTCCACATGTTTATTAAAATAAATCGTGACCAGTTTACATCCGAGACAGATGCAATTATAACTTAGAAATGATCTGACGTCGTAAAAAATTATCTAAGGGACTGATGCCGCTTGTTGATCATTATTAGTTGTCCATCAAGATTAAACGGATGTCGCTGGGTTAGGAACGCGGACTCGAGAGAGAGCAGGCACGTCATGTCCATCGTACGTCAAAAAGTGCGAGAAGCGGCCATTTTCTCAGCGTCAGCAGATGGAAGTGAGTGATGGACGATTTTCGGTAAGTAAAGATTAAAAATGTAAAGTCATCATTCATTATGTGTGTCCGGGAGTATTTTGAGACTTGATGGAACGCGGGAAAAGTCGGAAAAGAGCTTTTATTGTAAAATACGCTGACGCTGTTTTTGTCTCAGAAATAGTCTTAACGGCCTCTTCTACTGAACGGAAGAGATAGCTTTAATACAACATCTGTGAGTTTCATATGTCATATTTACATAAGATTTAGGTGTTAATAGAGGGTTATTAACAGATTTACATGTTAATTCGTAAACTTTTTTCCGCGATTAAACTTAAAGTAGTTTCCTAAAGAAAACGGCGTCGTGTAATGAAGACTAGCCTAATTATTTTGAGGCTGATTGAGTTTTAATTGTTAAAAGTAATGTTTTGCATGTAATATTTCAGACTTGTTGAGCTTTGAGTCTTCATTGTGCCCGCGCCGGGAGTTAACGACACAGAAGACCGCGTGTCAGAGGAGGCGATCGGTTCGGCTTCTTCAGAAGAGAGGGAAAGACGGTATAAGGCAAGTAGAGGTTGTAATTTCTATATTATCATTTTTTTTTTTTACTATTGTTAAAAGAATGTTTGCTTTTTTGTTGATGTTGAAAGCCAGAGACATATGAGAGCTTCATTCTTTCAGGATTAATGCGAGTTATTTTTAGAAAATACATGTTTCTGTTGTCTTCTGCCTGTTTACTTCACATTTTGATACAACAACAGTATGATGACTTGTTCACATTTTATTTAAACCATTGATGTCTGTTTTTTGCAGAACTCAAACCAGCTTTGGGGCTAACACCACAGACACCTACTTGTGTGAGGAGGCGATTTTCTGAGCTTTAGAAAAGAGGGAAAGGCGATTTAAGGCAAGTAAAGGTAATAATTTAATGTTATCTTTTATTTGATTTATTTATTTATTTGTCTAAGAGTAAAAATATGTTTTATGTAGATGTTCAAAGCCAGAGACAGGATAGATTCATTGTTTTTTGATTGATATGAGCTATTTGTAGAAAATAAATGTTTCCATTGTCTTCTGCCTGTTTACTTAATATTTTGATGCAAAAATAGTATGATTACTTGTTCACATTTTAATTAAATAATTGATGTGCATATTTTTCATTGCAGAACTCAAACCAGCTCTGGAGTTAACGGCACGGAAGGCCGCGTGAGAGAGGAGGCGATCTCCTCAGCTTCTTCAGAAGAGAGGGAAAGACCGTATAAGGCAAGTAAAGGTCATAATGTCATAATTCCATATTATATATTTTTTTGACTAGTAGTAAAAGAATGTTTACTTTTTTGTAGATGTTGAAAGCCGGAGACATAGGAGAGCTTCATTCTTTCAGGATTGATGTGAGTTATTTTTGAAAATACATGTTTCTGTTGTCTTCTGCCTGTTTGCTTCACATTTTGAACAGTATGATGACTTGTTCACATTTTATTTAAACCATTGGTGTCCGTGTTTTTCATTGCAGAACTCAAACCAACTTTGGAGTTAACAACACAGAAGCCTACTTGTGTGAGGAGGTGATCTTCTCAGCTGCTTCATAAGAGAGGGAAAGGCGGTTTAAGGCAAGTAAAGGTCATAATGTCATGTTATCAGTTTTTTTTTTTGTCTAAGAGTAAAAAAACATTTTATGTAGGTGAGCCAAAGACATAGGTGAGCGCTTAATTCTTTTGAGATTGATGCAGTTTATTTGTAGAAAATACATGTTTCTGTTGTCTCCTGCTTGTTTACTTAACATTTTGAACAGTATGATGACTTGTTCACATTTTAATTAAACTACTGATGTCTGTGTTTTTAATTGCAGAACCTAAACCAACTTTGGAGTTAATGACACAGAATCCTGCTTGTGTGAGGAGGTGATATTCTCAGCTCGTTCATAAGAGAGGGAAAGGTGGTTTAAGGTAAGTAAAGGTCATAATTTTTTTTTTTGTTTGTTTGTTTGACTAAGTGTAAAATAATGTTTTATGTAGAGGTTAAAAGGCCAGAGACATAAGAGAGCTTCATTCTTTTAAGATTGATGGGAATTATGTTTTAGAAAATAAATGTTACCGATGTCTGCTACTGTAGTATTCTAAAGCACTGTGGTAGACAAAGACAATAAACAACCACACAATATGGTTGAAATTATAAAACAGTCTAGTTACCCATCCTTACAGAATTGGATGCACCTCTGTTTGAAAATGGTTACATTTGAACTAAATGTTTTCTTTTTCTTTTTGTTTTTCTCTTTTAGGCCACTGATGAAGAGCAGGTGGTGACTGGGATGAATGCTGGACAAAGAGGAGAAATGATCTTTCCCCCAAACTGATGCAACAGTGGTTTTAAAGGAGGAGGCCACCCTGGATAATGTCAAAGATGTTGCACACCTTTGCTGAGCTGATGGGGCTTCATGACTACATCAATTATCTTAAAGAGATAATGAAAATTGGCAGTGATGCATTTTCTGTATGCGATCATGGACTATGAAACAAACCATAAGTGTATAGTCTGTAAAAACAAAATGTCAAATGCTTGTTCTGTGTTGTTCAGTAGAAATGGAGTTCACATTCATTCATACACATGCTCACAATACTTCACACATTTGCTTGTGTTAAATGTTATAATGTCAGTGTTAATGTTGTGGTTTTATTTTTAGTTTGTGTTAAAAAAAAAAAAAATAAAAAAAAATAAAAGAAACTATTAACTAATTGTACAATTATTGTAAAGTAGTGTTTTTGTACAGTAGTTTTATACAATATACAAAATTTACCAGACAAAATAGTCAGCAAATGTTCAGTGCTTCATTTATAAACTCTGTACCTGCTAATGCCATACTTTTTCTGCATTTCTTTTCACATGCATGTTACTTTTGAATGTTTTCTCTTGTTGTAGTTTTTAATAAACATTTATCTTTTGATAGTCATTCTGTGTGTGTTAAAGTGATTTTATAATGATCAAGATTTGTAGATTTAATGCCTAGCTCAATTTTGGGTTCATTTTAGCCTAGCAGTGTAGTAATTTTAAACCATAAAAAAAGCAACCCATCATGCTGGGTCAATAATTTAACCCAACTCGCTGGGTCAAAACAACCCAGCGTTGGGTTCGTCCCTTTTTTACCCAGCTCTGGGTTGCCAAAATAACCCAAATTGGGTTGTTTTTAACCCAGCATTTTTTAGAGTGTAGGACTTTCGTTTTGGCTTGACATTTATATAGCCTGACTAATGTTAACTTTAGACAATTTGAATGCAACGTATATGTGACTCATCTTTTTCCCCTCCCCAAATCGCAATTTCAGCGAATGTTGCTTGGGCACTTTCTCATTGAGAAAGGGTAACAAATTTAGATTGGTCGTGAGCCCTGTGTCTCACGATGTTTGGGCCCCCAACCCCCGTCTTAGGTTTTGCTACCCTTGAAAGTGCAAGAACTAACCTTACAATTGTTAATGAGAGGGGGTTGTTTGTAGGCATTGCCAAAACTTGCCAAACCACCTTCCACCTCCCCCACCCAATAAATAAAGGTGAGAAGAGCAGGCTTGTCTCCAGAGGTGGTTAGAATTGGGTGCAAGTGAGATGCTTTTAAAAGTAGGCTGAAATGTCCAGCAGACAAGCAATATGCATATTTATTCTTGATAAATACATAATAATCATTTAGGCTTTTTTATTGCAAATGTAAAACATTTAGGCCTAATTAATCAAATTAAAGTGACAAAGTAAAATTGTAAAAAAAAAAAGACAAGAAAACGTTCTTTTAGAATTACGTCTTTTCTCAGGTAGAATGAATGTTTTACTGCCTTTCGGGTTTTCTTGTTTTGTGTTGTTGTTGTTTTGTTTTTGTTTTTTTGGCTCATGATCAATAAGTTGCATTCGCCCAAACTGATTTGCCGAGATGAAAACGGTGATGGTGACGGTGAAGGTAATTGCGGTTAGCGCGAGTCCCGCTCACTGTGAAGCTGGAGCAGCCGGCAGAGGATTCCGCTTGGTCTTAAAGCCTTCCTCAAATGACTACGTTCACAATTAAAACAATAATTTGCGCAAAAAGAATGATTAATTATTATTTGAAAATTTGTTATTCATATGGTCTGGTGGTCGATGGCGTATGCCTGCGAATACGGGACAATTTGTGTTATAGCTTTCATACGTGGAGCTTCTTGATGTCTTAGAAAGCATAATGCCTCATAGCATTATATATCAGCCCCAGTGGCGTGACAGTTTAATAATAATAATAATAATAATAATAAAAGTACTTTACTAAAAAACACGAATATAAATAAATAAAATGAGGAGTCAGTCTGGTATCTTGCATATATGGCCAATTCAGCATATTTTTTTTTATAACAAAATTTTGGCCAAATATATTAAACGAACGGAAAAACTTTAAGCGAAAGTAAAGTATTTTTTGTTTGTTTTTTCAAGATATTTAAAATGTTTACCTCATGGTTAAAAATTATGCTATTCGTATAAAACTTTGTTTTGAGAGTAAAAAAGAGTCAGGTAGGCTTTAGGTCGCATGTTATTAATACATTCAGAAATAATTTAGGCTAAAATACCGGTGAAAAAAAGCAAATGTTTAAAAGCATTATCACGTATCGAAACATGTAAAAAAAAATAAGGCTGTAGAATAATAGCCTACTTTTGAAATTATTTTTCCGTTATCAAATTGTCATGAGAGACAGCCATAATACTATTGACAGCAGAATGGGGAATATGTTATTGGCCTTTGCATAATATACGCAATAAACTTCTCTAGACTCCAGCTCGCCGTGAATAATGTTCTCTGCCGCTTCAATTCAGTACGTTACATGACTGCCCCCTACTGATTGAGGCTTTCCTGAGTTAGAGCGTCCCGTGACAACTTGCGTGACATTCCGTGATCTCCCGTGGTCCCTTTACTCCACGCACGCATTCTCAGTGGCCAGATCTGTATATTCTTTTATTATCTACATTGCTATTCAATAGTTTGGAATTAGTAAGATTTTTTATGTTTTTTATTAAATAAGTCTCTTCTGTTAATCAAAGCTGCATTTAATTGATCAAAAATACAGAAAATAATTGAAAAATTAAAAAAAAGTAATGTTGTGAAATATTATTGCAATTTAAAATATATATATTTTTGGTCTATTTTAATATACTTTAAAATGTAATTTATTTCTGAATTTTCAACATCATTACTTTAGTATTTTCATTACTCCAGTGTCACATGATCCTTTATAAATCATTGTAATATGCTGATTTATTATCAATTTTAGAATATAATAGAATTTTTAGGGGTTCGAGCACGTAGTGCTGAAACCCTACTGTAATTGTAAGGATTTTTATTATTATTATTATTAGGGGTTTGAGCACGCAGTGCTGAAACCCTATTGTAATTGTGAGGATTTTTTTTTATTAGGGGTTCAAGCACGCAGTGCTGAAACCCTATTGTAATTGTTAGGATTTTTATTAGGGGTTCGAGCACGTAGTGCTGAAACCCTGTTGTTATTGTAAGGATTTTTATTATTATTAGGGGTTCGAGCACATAGTGCTGAAACCCTATTGTTTTCCTTAGGATTTTTTGGATTTTTTGTTATTAAAAAAAAGGGCTCGGGCCCTATTGTTTTTCTAAGGATTATTCTTCTTCTTTATTAGGGCCCGAGCCCTAAAAGGGCGAGAGCCCTATTGTTTTTCGAAGGATTCTTCTTCTTCTTATTATTTATTAGGGCCCGAGCCCTGAAAGGGCGAAAACCCTATTGTTTTTCTAAGGATTATTATTATTATTTTTTTTTTTTTTTTTTTCAACCCTTTCATTGCTGTAACACTTCAATCCAAACTGCCACAGGGTTACTGTCAATGCATGTGCCCACTGGGCACCATTTTTCTGATGGCACCAGGGTTGCGGATGCGCTGGTGGCGAGGGCCCGCCCATCGCTGCTTGCAGCTATATTTATTTATATTTTTTTTCAAGGTTTTGGGGGGTTTTGGAGCCTTAACATGCTCAAAAACTCTTGAAAATTAGCACACACCTTGGAATCTGCGGGCATTAGAGCCAGGCAGAGACTGGTACATGGGCGTGGCAAGGGGACTCTACAGCGCCCCCTGGAATTTGGAGGGTCATATATCACACATACTTGCACTTACACATATGAAACTCGGTACACATATAGAACTAATCATGCTGAACAACTTTCACACTCAGTGTCATTAGCTAATCCCAACAGGAAGTTGGTTATTCTGGCTTTTGTCAAAAATGCATGCTCTGGAATTTGATATACTAGTCCTAGGTTTTTTACCGAATTACCACCAAACTCGGTCAACCTGATCTCAAGACATTGGGGATGAAAAATTGTGAGGGGATTTTTGATATCTCGAACGGTTTGCCCGTGGCGAGGCATTGAAATTATGGCGAGAAATGAGAAACAGGAAATGGCTAATAACTATTGCACACATTATCTGATTCTGATGAAACTTCAGCGGTTTGTTGAAGTGTGTCGTTTTCAAAATGCTTTTAAATCGGCCTCTTAATTTTACTCGATTTGCTTCAACCTTCATCAGAATAATGTCAAAACACGGCCGATGAGAATCTGTAAATGGGTCGTTGATACATTGAATGCTGTTGCCACGGCAACGTGTCAAACTTTAACATTTGTTTCCTGTGTTTTTGGGGCACTTAATAAGCTTAGATTTTCATGAAACTCAACACACACATCAGTATTAATGATGGTTAGACACTGGCAAAGGCTCATAAACGGGCGTGGAGGAGGCGCTCTATAGCGCCACCTTTTGTCAAAAGTTGGGGGGTTAGTTTTAGCTACAGACACAAAACTTGGTATGTATATTGGTCTCATCAAGCCGGACAACTTTCTAATTTACACCCATTAGCTGCGACCAACAGGAAGTCTGCTATTTTGATTTGACTGTGTATTTTTGGAAAAATCAGGCTATAAACAAATTCATACTCCTCCAGACTCAACGCACCTGAAAGAGCTGCATTACCCTCCTCTGACATCCTCGGTAAGGAGCTCAGGAAAACATTTTCCTTATCACCCTCTGACGCATACTCACTTCTATAGAGATTTTTGTAAAAACCAACTGCTCTCTTCCGAATATCACTAGGGTTCAGCAAAACTTGGCCTTCTTCAGACCGGAGGGCCTGAATTAATCTCCTCTGCCCATTTTTTTTCTCTAAACAGAAAAAGAATTTTGATGGTGCATCCATATGACTTATATATTGAAACCTTGATCTGACCAATGCCCCCTGCGTTCTGTGTTTCAGCAGATCTGCTAACTGGGCTTTCTTTTTAAAAAAAACATCAAGGTGGTGATTTTCCCCAGTGGATTCAGCTAGTTTTTGACTTTCAGTTAATTCATGTTCTAATAACTCCAAAGATTTTTTAGACTCTATGGTGACGTTACGAGTGTAATGTTGACACAATTGTCTAATTTGGACTATACCAAAGTCCCACCACTGTTGTAACGATCTAAAATTTGACTTGGATTTTCTATAACTTTCCCAGAAATACTTATAGGAATCTCTAAAAACACTATCATTCAATAATGAAATATTAAAATGCCAATAAGCACTTCTAGGTTTAATAGAATTCAAAACAAAACTACATTGCACCATACTGTGATCAGAAAAACCTACTGGAATGATTGAGCAATTCTTAAAAATATTAAGATGGTATTTAAAACCATATAATCTGTCTAATCTGGCAAGAGAAGCCATATTATCTCTGATGTGAACCCATGTAAATTGTCTTGCATTTCCATTCAACTGCGTCCAAACATCACATAGTTCATTTTTCTTAATTAACTGAATAAGACGTTTCTGAGAGGCTAAGTGGGGTTCGATATGGTTTCTATCAATCATGTCTTCTGTACAGTTAAAATCTCCCCCCAAAAATAAATACTCTTCTTCTGAACAACTTTGTAAAGTATTACACAATACACTGTGTGCAGAATTATTAGGCATGTTGATATTCTGGTCATATTTTTTTTCCAAACACATTTTACCAATTCCAAACCACATCAGTCTTAATAACTACTGTCAATTTTATATTTAATCATTTGTAAGTGATATATAACTGTCCGTGAAGGCTGGAAGTGAAAAACTCCTTATATTCAGGTGTGCAGGATTATTAGGCATGTTTTCTTTTACAGATAAAATGAGCCAAAAAAGATATTTAACCCAGACTGAAAAATCCAAATTATTAAATGGCCATGAGAAGAATGCAATACTAAGGCATTACAAGAATTTGCAAAGTTAAGGCTTGACCATTGGACAGAAAAATGCTTGTTGAGTCTGCATGGTCAGAAAAAACAGGTGGACAAGAAAAGCTGCATGTTAACTGCAAAAGAATTAGGAATTAAGGTGAAGAATTAGGTGTGACACCATCAGGAGCCGTTTCCAGTTCTCCAGCGCCACCATTTTCCAGAATTGCAACCTACCTTGAGTCTTCAGAAGTACGATGTGTCAGGTTCTCAGAGACTTTGCTTGGTAAAAAATCTTAAAAAATGCCCCTGACTTAATAAGAATAACAAGCTGACGTGTTGTGAAATACATGAAGACAGTTTTTTTTTTTTATAGGCTTTATAGACAGATAAGTTGAGAGTGACTCTTGAAGGACCAGCATCACATTCTCTTGTACTTCTGATTCAAGAATTTGAAATCTAGCAGTACATTTTGGGAGTTCATTTTAGTCCATCTCTGCAAGTCAGACTTTTCAGGATAGGAGACTAAACATGAACTCCCAAAACTTACTGCCAGATTTTGGAAGATAAATTCTTGAATCAGAGGTACAAGAGAATGTGGTGCTGGTCCCTCAAGAGTCACTCTCAACTTATCTGTCTATAAAGCCTATAAAAAAAAAACTGTCTTCATGTATTTCACAACACGTCAGCTTGTCATTCTTATTAAGTCAGGGGCATTTTTTAGGATTTTTTTACCAAGAAAAGTCTCTGAGAACCTGACACATTGTACTTCTGAAGACTCAAGGTAGGTTGCAATTCTGGAAAATGGTGGCGCTGGAGAACTGGAAACGGTTCCTGATGGTGTCACACCTAATTCTTCACCTTAATTCCTAATTCTTTTGCAGTTAACATGCAGCTTTTCTTGTCCACCTGTTTTTTCTGACCATGCAGACTCAACAAGCATTTCTCTGTCCAATGGTCAAGCCTTAACTTTGCAAATTCTTGTAATGCATTAGTATTGCATTCTTCTCATGGCCATTTAATAATTTGGACTTTTCAGTCTGGGTTAAATATCTTTTTTGGCTCATTTTATCTGTAAAAGAAAACATGCCTAATAATTATGCACACCTGAATATAAGGAGTTTTTCACTTCCAGCCTTCACGGACAGTTATATATCACTTACAAATGATTAAATACAAAATTAATAGTAGTTATTAAGATTGTTGTGGTTTGGAATTGGTAAAATGTATTTGGAAAAAAAATATGACCAGATTATCAACATGCCTAATAATTCTGCACACAGTGTAAATCTAAAAAAAGGATTCTTTCAACAGGTGATGTTGGAGCATAAATACAGATAAAAAACTAGAACATAACTTTCAAAAACAGCTCTAACTTTAAGTAATCTTCCTTTATCAACTTCATCCACCACATAAGAAAGTGGATTAAAACTCTTAGAAAATAATACAGCAACTCCTGCACTTACTGAAGTGTTATGACTCAAAACAGTTAACCCCTCAAATTCTTTTTCCCAGTTTGCAGCATTCGCCCCATCACTATGTGTTTCTTGTAACATGAAGATGTCAAGCTTCTTCTGTTTCATTAGTTCATTTAACATTAATCTTTTTTTAAAATCTCTAGCACCATTCACATTCAGGGTAGCTAACCTGATTTCACACATAAAAAAGAAAAAAAAGACAGCCAAAAAAATCCCACACTCTTCAATGTGGACACAGGAACTGAACTACTAAGCATCATTTTTTAATTTCTCCACATTCCTCACAATTTTCTTCAGTCTATATCCTTCTTTATTTGTGAAGCATCCTTCAGCCATTAAACTTCTAGCTTTCTCAACAAACTGTGTTAGGTCAGGGAAGTACTCTTGCACACACACACCTCTCTTGTTCTTCGTGGACTTAAGGAACATTTTTATCTCCTCTGCATTATAACTACGCCCAGAAAACTCATTTAGAGATAATGCCACACTAGAATCTGAAAACTCACTTTCACTTTCTGTTTCATTATCATCACTAAAGTTTAAATCAAGTTTCTTTAGAAGTTTCTTATTTTGAGACTTGTCACTCATTTTTCTTTTTTGCGGCATTTTAAAACTCTCTGTTTCCGTCTCCATATCCAATTCCACACAAGCAATTTCACTACACTTCTGTGCACCCTGTGTATCATCACATCCAGTAGTACCACATTCTCTTTTATTTTCAGAAAGTTTTGAATTTTTCTCATTAGAAACTGCAGTTTCAGCTGAATCATATTTTCCTACCTTTTCCGAGTCCACATCTGTCACAACAGTTTCTAAACCAGGCGTCTCATTGCAAGCAACCACTTCTGTCTCTCTATGGAATTCATCCTGTACACCTGCACTCCGTAAATCTACACTACCTTTACTAGTGCTTGGATAGGAACCATCATCCCTTTTCTCAGTGACTCTCTTTTCTGGGCAGTTGCGAATCAAATGTCCTGTTTTTTCACAACAAAAGCACTTTGTTTTACCAGTTGTCACAAAAATAACGTAATCAAAATCATCAACTCGAAAACTAAGTGAAAGATCCAATTCCTCATCATCCTGAACTATCATGTATACAAATCTCCTAAAAGAAACAATGTGTTTCAAAAGAGGAGAAGTCGTGCTAATCGGGATCTTTTTAATTGAGGAAACCAATTTTCCATAACGTGATAGAGCTTTTGTTATTATCTCGTCACTGAGAAAAGGGGGAACATTGGATAGCGTGACTCTCTTCGAAGGCATCGAGAGGGGAAGAACAGAAACAAACTCGCCATTGATCACAATTCCCTTCTCAACTACTTCATTCACCTTTTCAACGCTACTAAGAAAAATCACTGTAGCGCTATTCATCCTAGACGCTGATAGAATACATTCGTGTCCTACAACCTCACCGATCGCCAAGCAAATCTCCTCTACACTTACCGCTAACGCCACCTTAACCGCATGGCGCCGCGTAAGTGTGGACAAAACTCAAGTAACCGGGGCCGTCATGCTTACTCCGGTAAAAAAAACGGTAGCACACGGCCCAATACTACACCAAAAAGTAACACTACCAGCAAAAAATATATAAACAAAAGAGAGAGTAGAAGAAAGAGGCAGAAATCGTTCACTCACCACGCACTCGCTCAAGCCACTCAGTCCACTCACGCTCAACACCCGCACCCGCACCGGAAGTGTGTGTGTGACAGAGAGAGAGAGAGATAGAGAGAGAGAGAGACAGAGTGCATTTACAGTGCATTATGCTAAATCTTTACAACATTTTACATATGAAAAACATGTCATTCTTAGGAAATATGTTTATCATGTTTTCAGAGACTGCAAAAAGATTAAAAATATCACAGATGTAAACTGGCAGATGAAGACTGTAATACCGAGTACGAACACAAGATGACCTCACAGAATAAAGAGTCTTTTTAGCTCATTCTCAGTCTATCAGAATGATTTAAAAGCGTTTTGCTTTTAACTCTTTCATTGCTGTAACCCTTCAATTCAAACTGCCACAGGGTTACTGTCAATGCATGCGCCCGCCGGGCACCGTTTTTCTGATGGCACCAGGGTTGCAGATGTGCTGGCGGCGAGGGCCCGCCCATCGCTGCTTGCAGCTATATTTAGGGCCCGAGCCCTAAAAGGGCGAAGGCCCTATTGTTCTTCTAAGGATTATTATTATTAGGGCACGAGCCCTGAAAGGGCAAGAGCCCTATTGTTCTTCTAAGGATTATTAGGGCCCGAGCCCAAAGGGGCGAAGGCCCTATTGTCTTTCTTAGAGTTTTTCGTTATTATTAGGGGTTCGAGCGCGTAGCGCTGAAACCCTATTGTAATTGTTAGGATTTTTAGGGGTTCGAGCACGCAGTGCTGAAACCCTATTGTAATTGTAAGGATTTTTTTTATTAGGGGTTCGAGCACGTAGTGCTGAAACCCTATTGTAATTGTAAGGATTTTTATTATTAGGGGTTCGAGCGCGTAGCGCTGAAACCCTATTGTAATTGTTAGGATTTTTTTTATTAGGGGTTCGAGCGCGTAGCGCTGAAACCCTATTGTAATTGTTAGGATTTTTTTTATTATTATTATTATTATTATTCCGCGCTAAAACTGATTGTGCAGCCCAAACCGTAAGGCCTAGAGAGCTGAAACTTGGTCAGAAGGTAGTAGTCCTCCTCGCTACTCAGGCGCAAAGAACCGCCCCAATCGGCCTAAAGGTGGCGCTACAGCGCAAAAAACTAACTTTTTTTACATTTTTGGCCCTAGCTCGTACATTTTTTGTCGTAGACTCAAAAACTTTACATCGTTGCGATCCTTGGGTCAATACGCACAAAAGTGCACTGGCGCAGATTTTTCGTACGAAGCCCGGTTTTTCCGCAAAATGGCCGAATGTCCGAAACCTACTTTTGCGAACTAGTCCTAGGTTTTTTGCCCGATCGGAACCAAACCAGTGCAGAAATGTTCTCTGGACACTGAATATCAATAATTATCAAAAAAAAGTTGAAATTTTGACTCACGGTCGAATAGGAATGCCAAAACGTTCTATGATAACGTTAGCAAATTCATACATTTGGCTATAACTTTTGAATAAAATGAGATATCTGCACCAAACTCGGTACACATGTGTATAAGCTCAATCTTTGGTCAAATGACAAAAATTGCACAGCTCTGACACTTGGTGGCGCTATAAGGTGGAAAAAACATAAAAATGACTATAACTATGCAATCGTTGGTCCGATCGACCTGAAAATTGGCATGCAGTGTCTCTGTCCAATGTGCCATAAGGGTCTATAAGGACATTGGCATATCTCAAAAAACATGGCCGTCATCGGCCAATCAAGTTTGAGCACCTATTAGACAAGGTTAACGGAGGCCGATCGGAACGAAACTCACTGGGCATGTTCGACTCATGGCCCTAAAGGTCTGTAAGAATTTTGAAAGAAATCGGCCACTAGTTGGCGCTAACATGTTTTTTGCCTCTGTAACGTGCCTCACTCACGTGGTATTTCACACATCCACACAATATGCATATCATTTGATAGATCTCCTCATGATGAACAACTTTGCCTCAAGAACCATTGCTGTCAATCAAATCATTCATTAATTATTCACAAATATGTGAAAAACCTACTTTTGCGAACTAGTCCTAGGTTTTTTGCTCAATCTCGATCAAACCACTGCAGCGCAGTTCTCCAGACTCTCTAGATCAATAATTATCAAAAAAATGGGGAATTTTGTCCTTTGGGTAGCTATAACGGGGTCATTTAGAAAAGGGGCGTGGCCACATATACCCAAAAGCCTATCAAACCTAAACAAAAACTCAAAACTTTACAAAAGTTGGAGAATACATGTGTCAGATGACGCTTAACAAGCATGTAAAGTTTCATGGAGATCGGACCATAGGTGGCGCTATGACAGTTAAAAAGGCTTCAACAACACGAAATTTCAAAAGTAAATTGCCTTAAATTGCTATAACATGCTCATATAATCACAGAAACACTAGAACTTCATACCATATGATAGATCTCCTCATGCTGAGCAACTTTGCCTCAAGAACCATTGCTGTCAATCAAGTCGTTTATTACATATTCACAAATATGTGAAAACCCCACTTTTGCGAACTAGTCCTAGGTTATTCACTCGATCTCGATCAAACCACTGCAGCACAGTTCTCCAGACTCCCTAGATCAATAATTATCAAAAAGTAGTTAAACTTTTGACTCACAGTCGCAAAGGGGCGCCAAAACGTTCGAAAGAGGCGGGACCACTTTCACTAAAAAGGCTATAACTTTGGAACAGAATGACATATCATCACCAAACTCAGAACACATATGTAAAAGCTCAGCCTTTGGTCAAATCCAAAAAATTGCGGAGCTTGACCACTTGGTGGCGCTATAATAGAGAAAAAACATAAAAATGGCTATAACTTCGCAACCGTCAGTCCAATCAACCTGAAAATTGGTATGCAGTGTCTCTGTCCAATGTGCCATAAGGTCTATGAGAACATTTGCGTATCTCAAAAAACATGGCCGCCATCGACCAATGAAGTTTGAGCAGCTATTAGACAAGGTTAACGGAGGCCGATCGGAACGAAACTCACTGGCCATGTTTGACTCATGGCCCTAAAGGTCTGTAAGAATTTTGAAAGAAATCGGCCACTAGTTGGCGCTAACGAGTTTTATGGCTCTGTAATCACGTGGTGTTTCACACATCCACACAATATGCATATCATTGGATAGATCTCCTCATGATGAACAACTTTGCCTCAAGAACCATTGCTGTCAATCAAACCGTTCATTAATTATTCACAAATATGTTAAAAACCTACTTTTGCGAACTAGTCCTAGGTTTTTCACTCAATCTCGATCAAACCACTGCAGCACAGTTCTCCAGACTCTCTAGATCAATAATTATCAAAAAAATGTTGAATTTTGTCCTTTGGTTAGCTATAACGGGGTCATTTAGAAAAGGGGTGTGGCCACATATACCCAAAAGCCTATCAAACCTAAACAAAAACTCAAATCTTTACAAAAGTTGGAGAAAACATGTGTCAGATGACTTTTAACAAGCATGCAAAGTTTCGTGAAGTTCGGACCATAAGTGGCGCTATAACAGTTAAAAAGGCTTCAAAAACACAAGCTGTGTATGGTAAATGGTTTCAAATGGCTAAATAAATGCTCATATATTCACACAAGCACTAGATCTTCATATCATTTGATAGATCTCCTCATGATGAACAACTTTGCCTCAAGAACCATTGCTGTCAATCAAACAGTTCATTAATTATTCACAAATATGTTAAAAACCTACTTTTGCAAACTAGTCCTAGGTTTTTCGCTTAATCTCGATCAAACCACTGCAGTAATATTCTCTGGACTCTCTAGATCAATAATTACCAAAAAAATGTTGAATTTTGTCCTTCGGTTAGCTATAACGGGGTCATTTACAACAGGGGCGTGGCCACATATACCCAAAAGCCTATCAAAACTAAACAAAAACTCAAAACTTTACGAAAATTGGTGAGAACATGTGTCAGATGATTCTTAACAAGCATGCAAAGTTTCGTGAAGATCGGACCATAGGTGGCGTTATAACAGTTTAAAAGGCATCAAAAACACAAGCAGTGTATGGTAAATGGCAAATGACAAACTGTTCATTGCTTAAGTCTTTTAAAAACATATATTCATTTAAACAAAATAAAAAAAAACATTCAATAAAGGAGACAGTGTCTCACTTCATTAAGACTTGTTTGACTATTGAAATCTCCTGAATGAATGATTCAATGACATACTTTTTTTTTAAACGGGCAGTTGTCGCCACCTCCTGGCGGAAGAGGATCAGCGTTACAATAGATACACGTGTTAAAATACTTTGGTTTTTATCGCTACTGTAGACAATAAGTGTTTATACCCAAACTATAAACTTTTATCCCAGTACTTCTATTATTTAAATATCTGTAACACCGAAATAATGATTATAATGTGGTTGAAAAGACTGTTTGTGTTGCTCTTTCTGCGTTCACATTTACTCCGACCTTCTGATTCATTAACATGGCAGCGACAAACCCTGCTTCTCACGCTCCACTGACACTGGCGATGTGAAACAGTCCTAATAGACATAGATAACTCGTTGTCATTTAGGAATAAGATTGCGTGGGTGTTTGAATCGACACCTCAATATTTTAAGGATTAATAGTGCAGCTCTAATGTAAACATGGCAAAATGTTGTGGGAGGATACTGTCACGAGATCTCGCGAAATCCGACTGGTCTCGTCACATCCCTACCATTTGAATAGCCACTTAATAGTAAGATCATGATCTACTGTACCCCAGTCTATAAAACCTAAAAGAAAAGAAAATTTCACAAACCTAAGTCAAATCATCATCATATGATTCTAAAAAAGCCTGCATTTTAAAGACATCAGGCAAAAAAAGGCAATGTAACAGTTATAAAGCTCAAAAACTATGCATCGCTCTTTAAAATGTCATGAAATTACAACTATAACCACTAGATGGCAGTAGAAGACCACTAATGGCTCATTGAAATGAACAGTGCTATTCACAGATTTTCCATTCATTTCAATTCATGCAAAGACTAAATCACTATATAACATTTCAAATCACATTTAGTCAAAGTTTAACACTTCATTTAAACACATATATCATATTTGACAATAATACAAGATTATGATTACAGTGAAACATGAAAACTATATATAAAATCTTAAAAAGACTTGCACTAAACATTTTGTCACCTACCATTTAATACACAAATCTCTTATGTGCAACAAAATGTGTGTGTGTGTGTGTGTGTGTAGTAATGCTTAATGGACATTAATATAACAGTTTAACTATTTAATTTCTGTTTGTGAGTGTATTCTCCATCATGGATGTGTTTTATTGTGTTAGCCATATATTTTGCATTGGACTACATCTTAAATCCACACAACCTTTTATGATGCTAAACAGGCATGCAAAGTTTCATGAAGGTGGCACTATAACAGTTAAAACGGCTTCAAAAACAAAATTTCTATGGTAATTGGCCTCAACTTGCTAAAAACATGCAAATATATTCACACAACCACTAGATCTTCATATCATATGATATAGATGTCCTCATTCTGAACAACTTTGCCTCCAGGACCATTGCTGTCAATCCAACTATTCTTTAAATATGTTATATTATTTTAAAAAAAAACCTACTTTTGTAAACTAGTCCTAGGTTTTAAACTCAAAATACATAAAATCACTGTAGTAACATTCTCTGGACCCTCTAGATCAACAATTATCAAAAAAATGTTGAACATTTGCATTTAGTCAGTAAAAACAGCACCTCTTAATAATAAGATCATGATCTACTGTACCCAAAAATCTATAAATCCTAAAAGAAAACAAAATTTCACAAACCTAAGTAAAATCATTATCATATGATTCTAAAGAAGCATACAATTTTATCAACATAAGGCAAAAAAGGCAAATTTACAGTTAGAAACTTAAAACAATGCATCCTTTTTTTAAAACGCCATGAAATTGCAACTTTAACCACTAGATGGCAGTAGAAGACCATTAATGCATCATTAAACAGACTACAACAGTGCATTTCATGGCTTGTTTTCAATTAATTTCAATTTATACATAAACTAAATCACTGTTACAACATTTCAAATCACATTTAGTCAAAGTTTAACACTTAAATTATACAGATATATCATATTTGACAATAATACAAGATTATGATTACAGCGAAACCTGAAAATGATATATAAAATCTTAAAGACAATATTTGCACTGAACATTTTGTCACCTACCATTTATTACACAAATCTTCAAGGTGCAACAAATTATGTCTGTGTGTGTAAAAGCAGTAATGCTTAATGAACATTAATATAACAGTTTAACTATTTAATTTCTGTGTTTGTGAGTGTTTTCTCCATCATGGATGTGTTTTAGTGTGTGCTTAGCCATATATTTTGCGTTGGACTACATCTTAAATCCACATAACCTTAAAGGCCTTATTTGCTCGAACCCCGATAATTGCTGCTTGCAGCTATATTTAGGGGTTCGAGTGCGTAGCACTGAAACCCTATTGTAATTGTAAGGATTTTTTTTATTATTATTAGGGGTTCGAGTGCGTAGCACTGAAACCCTATTGTAATTGTTAGGATTTTTATTATTATTTTTATTATTATTTTTCTGCCGTAAAACTGATCGTGCAGACCAAACCGTAAGTCCTAGAGACTTCAAACTTGGCCAGATGGTAGACCTCAATTTGGGGAGAACTTATCAAAGTATCAGCCCAATCGGCCCATAGGTGGCGCTACAGCGAATCAAAACGCGAAAGCCCTCATAACTCCTAGACCGTTTGTCCTAGGCTCAAGTGCCTTATATCATTGTAATCCTTGGCTCAATCAAAACAAAATGGCTATCTCCGATTTCATTTCCGGTATGCAAATTTTTCCGCCATTTTGAAATTTGTCCAAAACCTACTTTTGCGAACTAGTCCTAGGTTTTTCGCCCAATCAGAACCAAACCAGTGCAGAAATGTTCTCTGGACAGTGAATATCAATAATTATCAAAAAAAGTTGAAATTTTGACTCATCGTTGCAAAGGGGCCCCAAAAAGTTTGTCAGGTGGGGGGCCATTTTTACTAAAATGGCTATAACTCATGAACCCATTGAGATATCTTCACCAAACTCGGTAGACGTGTGTATAAGCTCAATCTTTGGTCAAATAAAAAAAATTGCACAGCTCTGCCACTTGGTGGCGCTATTAGCCTGAAAAAACTTAAAAATGACTATAACTATGCAAGCGTTGGTCCGATCGACCTGAAAATTGGTATGCAGTGTCTCTGTCCAATGTGCCATAAGGGTCTATGAGGACATTGGTGTATCTCAAAAAACATGGCCGCCATTGGCCAATGAAGTTTGAGCACCTCTTTGACAAGGTTAACGGAGGTCGATCAGAACGAAACTCGGTGGGCATGTTCCACTCAAGGCCCTAAAGGTCTGTAAGAATTTTGAAAGAAATCGGCCACTAGTTGGCGCTAACGACTTTTTTGTCTCTGTAATCGCGTGGCGTTTCACACATCCACACAATATGCATGTCATTTGATAGATCTCCTCATGCCGAGAAACTTTGCCTCAAGAACCATTGCTGTCAATCAAATCGTGCAATAATTATTCACAAATATGTTAAAAACCTACTTTTGCGAACTAGTCCTAGGTTTTTTGCCCGATCTCGATCAAACCACTGCAGTAATATTCTCTGGACTCTCTAGATGAATAATTATCAAAAAAATGTGGAATTTTGTCCTTCGGTTAGCTGTAACTGGGTCATTTACAAAAGGGGCGTGGCACATATATCCAAAAGCCTATAAAACTTAAACAAAAACTCAAAACTTTACAAAAGTTGGAGAAAACATGTGTCAGATGACTCTTAACAAGCATGTAAAATTTTATGCTATGACATTTAAAAAGGCTTCAAAAACACAAAATTTCAAAAATAAATAGCCTTAAATTGCTATAACATGCTCATATAATCACAGAAACACAAGATCTTCATACCATATGATAGATCTCCTCATGCTGAGCAACTTTGCCTCAAGAATCACTGCTGTCAATCAAGTCGTTTATTACATATTCACAAATATGTGAAAAACCTACTTTTGCGAACTAGTCCTAGGTTATTCACTCAATCTCGATCAAACCACTGCAGCACAGTTCTCCAGACTCCGTAGATCAATAATTATCAAAAAAAAATTAAACTTTTGGCTCACGGTCGCAAAGGGGCGCCAAAACGTTCAAAAGAGGCGGGGCCACTTTTAGAAAAATGGCTATAACTTTGGAACAGAATGACATATCATCACCAAACTCAGAACACCTATGTAAAATCTCAGCCTTTGGTGAAATCCAAAAAATTGCGGAGCTTGACCACTTGGTGGCGCTATAATACAGAAAAAACATAAAAATGGCTATAACTTCGCAACCGTCAGTCCAATCGACCTGAAACTTGGTATGCAGTGTCTCTGTCCAATGTGTCATAAGGGTCTATGAGAACATTTGCGTATCTCAAAAAACATGGCCGCCATCGACCAATGAATTTTGAGCACCTATTAGACAAGGTTAACGGAGGCCGATCGGAACGAAACTCACTGGGCATGTTCGACTCATGGCCCTAAAGGTCTGTAAGAATTTTGAAACAAATCGGCCACTAGTTGGCGCTAACGAGTTTTATAGCTCTGTAATCACGTGGTGTTTCACAAATCCACACAATATGCATATCATTTGATAGATCTCCTCATGATGAACAACTTTGCCTCAAGAACCATTGCTGTCAATCAAACCGTTCATTAATTATTCACAAATATGTGAAAAACCTACTTTTGCGAACTAGTCCTAGGTTTTTCACTCAATCTCGATCAAACCACTGCAGTAATGTTCTCTGGACTCTCTAGATCAATAATTATCAAAAACATGTTGAATTTTGTCCTTTGGTTAGCTATAACGGGGTCATTTACAAAAGGGGAGTGGCCACATATATCCAAAAGCCTATAAAACCTAAACAAAAACTCAAAACGTTATGAAAATTGGAGCAATCATGTGTCAGATGATTCTTAACAAGCATGCAAAGTTTCATGGAGATCGGAGCATAGGTGGCGCTATAACAGTTAAAAAGGCTTTAAAAACAAGATTTCTATGGTAAATGGCCTCAAATTGTTAAAAAATGCTCATCTATTCACACAAACACTAGATCTTACACTTACATCTGTATGATATATCCCCTCATTCTGAACAACTTTGCATACCACCTAAAAGGCCTTAATGCTCGAACCCCGGTAATTGCTGCTTGCAGCTATATTTAGGGGTTCGAGTGCGTAGCACTGAAACCCTATTGTAATTGTTAGGATTTTTTTTATTATTATTATTATTATTATTCCGCGCTAAAACTGATCGTGCAGCCCAAACCGTAAGGCCTAGAGAGCTGAAACTTGGTCAGAAGGTAGTAGTCCTCCTCGCTACTCAGGCGCAAAGAACCGCCCCAATCGGCCTAAAGGTGGCGCTACAGCGCCAAAAACTAACTTTTTTTACATTTTTGGCCCTAGCTCGTACAATTTTTGTCATAGACTCAAAAACTTTACATCGTTGCAATCCTTGGGTCAGTACGCACAAAAGTGCACTGGCGCAGATTTTTCGTACGAGGCCCGGTTTTTCCGCAAAATGGCGCTATGTCTGAAACCTACTTTTGCGAACTAGTCCTAGGTTTTTCGATGGATCGGAACCAAACCAGTGCTAAAATGTTCTCTGGACACTGAATATCAATAATTATCAAAAAAAAGTTGAAATTTTGACTCACGGTCGAATAGGAATGCCAAAACGTTCTATGCTAACATTAGCAAATTCTTACATTTTGCTATAACTTTTGAATGGAATGAGATATCTACACCAAACTCGGTACACATGTGTATAAGCTCAATCTTTGGTCAAATAACAAAAATTGCACAGCTCTGCCACTTGGTGGCGCTATAAGCCTGAAAAAACATAAAAATGAATATAACTTTGCAACCGTCAGTCCAATCAACCTGAAAATTGGTATGCAGTGTCTCTGTCCAATGTGCCATAAGGGTCTATGAGAATATTTGCATATCTCAAAAAAACATGGCCGCCATCGACCAACGAAGTTTGAGCACCCATTAGACAAGGTTAACGGAGGCCGATCGGAACAAAACTCACTGGGCATGTTTGACTCATGGCCGTAAAGGTCTGTAAGAATTTTGAAAGAAATCGGCCACTAGTTGGCGCTAACGAGTTTTTTGCCTCTCTAATGTGCCTCACTCACGTGGTGTTTCACACATCCACACAATATGCATATCATTTGATAGATCTCCACATGCTGAGCAACTTTGCCTCAAGAACCATTGCTGTCAATCAAACCGTTCACTAATTATTCACAAATATGTGAAAAACCTACTTTTGCGAACTAGTCCTAGGTTTTTCGCTCAATCTCGATCAAACCACTGCAGCGCAGTTCTCCAGACTCTCTAGATCAATAATTATCAAAAAAATGTGGAATTTTGTCCTTTGGGTAGCTATAACGGGGTCATTTAGAAAAGGGGCGTGGCCACATATACCCAAAAGCCTATAAAACCTAAACAGAAACTCAAAACTTTACAAAATTTGGTGAAAACATGTCTCAGATGACTCTTAAGAAGCATGTAAAATGTCATGGAGATCGGACCATAGGTGGCGCTATGACAGTTAAAAAGGCTTCAAAAACACGAAATTTCAAAAGTAAGTTGCCTTAAATTGCTATAACATGCTCATAAAAATCACAGAAACACTAGAACTTCATACCATATGATAGATCTCCTCATGCTGAGCAACTTTGCCTCAAGAACCACTGCTGTCAATCAAGTCGTTTATTACATATTCACAAATATGTGAAAAACCCACTTTTGCGAACTAATCCTAGGTTATTCACTCGATCTCGATCAAACCACTGCAGCACAGTTCTCCAGACTCCCTAGATCAATAATTATCAAAACAAAGTTAAACTTTTGACTCACGGTCGCAAAGGGTTCCCAAAACGTTCGAAAGAGGCGGGGCCACTTTCACTAAAAAGGCTATAACTTTGGAACAGAATGACATATCATCACCAAACTCAGAACACATATGTAAAAGCTCAGCCTTTGGTCAAATCCAAAAAAATGCGGAGCTTGACCACTTGGTGGCGCTATAATAGAGAAAAAACATAAAAATGTCTATAACGTTGCAACCGTCAGTCCAATCAACCTGAAAATGGGTATGCAGTGTCTCTGTCCAATGTGCCATAAGGGTCTATAAGGACATTGGCGTATCTCAAAAAATATGGCCGCCATTGGCAAATGAAGTTTGAGCACCTATTAGACAAGGTTAACGAAGGTCAATCAGAACGAAACTCACTGGGCATGTTCGACTCATGGCCCTAAAGGTCTGTAAGAATTTTGAAACAAATCGGCCACTAGTTGGCGCTAACGAGTTTTATGGCTCTGTAATCACGTGGTGTTTCACACATCCACAAAATATGCATATCATTTGATAGATCTCCTCATGATGAACAACTTTGCCTCAAGAACCATTGCTGTCAATCAAACCGTTCATTAATTATTCACAAATATGTGAAAAACCTACTTTTGCGAACTAGTCCTAGGTTTTTCACTCAATCTCGATCAAACCACTGCAGCACAGTTCTCCAGACTCTCTAGATCAATAATTATCAAAAAAATGTGGAAGTTTGTCCTTTGGTTAGCTATAACGGGGTCATTTAGAAAAGGGGCGTGGCCACACATATCCAAAAGCCTATAAAATCTAAACAAAAACTCAAAACTTTACAAAAGTTGGAGAAAACATGTGTCACATGACTCTTAACAAGCATGCAAAGTTTCGTGAACATCAGACCATAGGTGGCGCTATAACAGTTAAAAAGGCTTCAAAAACACAAGCTGTGTATGGTAAATGGCTTCAAATGGCTAAATAAATGCTAGTATATTCACATAAACACTAGATCTTAATATCATTTGATAGATCTCCTTATGATGAACAACTTTGCCTCAAGAACCATTGCTGTCATTCAAGTCGTTCATTAAATACTCACAA
Organism: Labeo catla; assembly: GCA_012976165.1. Taxonomy (NCBI): domain Eukaryota; kingdom Metazoa; phylum Chordata; class Actinopteri; order Cypriniformes; family Cyprinidae; genus Labeo; species Labeo catla. Next base: position 65,128 of record VONZ01001892.1, read on the forward strand.
ATATGTGAAAAACCTACTTTTGTGAACTAGTCCTAGGTTTTTCGCTAAATCTTGAGCAGACCACTGCAGCACAATTCTCTGGACTCTCTAGATCAATAATTATCAAAAAAAATGTGGAATTTTGTAATTTGGTTAGCCATAATGGGGTTATTTAGAAAAGGGGCGTGGCCAAAATACCCAAAAGCCTAAAAAACCTAAACAAAAACTCAAAACTTTACGAAAATTGGTGAGAACATGTGACAGATGATTCTTAACAAGCATGCAAAGTTTCATGGAAATCGGACCATAGGTGGCGCTATAACAGTTAAAAAGGCTTTAAAAACACAAGCTGTCTATTGGAAATGGCCTCAAACTGCTAAAAAAATGTTAATGTATTCACACAAACACTGCAGCTTGATATCATATGATAGATCTCATCATTCTGAACAATTTAGTCTCTAGGACCATTGTTGTCAATCCAACTGTCTTTAAATATTTGATTTTATTTAAACATACTTCTGTAAACTAGTCCTAGGTGCTAAACTCAAAATTCATAAAACCACTGCAGTAACATTCTCTGGACTCTCTAGATAAACAATTATCAAAAAAATGTTGAACATTAGTGTTTAGACAGTGAAAACATCGCAACATAATAATAAGATCATGATCTACTGTACTCTAAGTCTATAAAATCTAAAAGAAAACAAAATTTCACAAAACTAAGTAAAATCATTATTATATGATTCTAAACAAGCATACAATTTTATCAACATATGGCAAAAAAAAGCAATGTTACAGTTATAAACTTAAAACAATGCATCGCTTTTTAAAACGCCATGTAATTGCAACTTTAACCACTAGATGGCAATAGAAGACCACTAATGCATCATTAAACATACTAGAACAGTGCATTTAATGGCTTGTTTTCAATGAATTTAAATTTATGCTTTCACTAAATCACTGTTATAACATTTCAAATAACATTTAGTCAAAGTTTAACACTTCATTTATTCACATATATCATATTTGACAGTAATACAAGATTATGATTACTTGCACTTGCATTACTTGCACTTGCACTAAACATTTTGTCACCTGCCATTTATTACACAAATCTCTTATGTGCAACAAAATGTGCGTGTGTAGCAATGCTTAATGAACATTAATATAACCGTTTAACCATTTAATTTCTCTGTTTGTGAGTGTATTCTCCATCATGGATGTTTTAGTGTGTTAGCCACATATTTTGCGTTGGACTACATCTTAAATCCACACAACCTTTTATGATGCTAAACAATCATCAAAAATGCTCAATTATTCACACAAACGATAGATCATATCACATCTCCTCATTCTGAACAACTTTGTCTCTAGGATCATTGTTGTCAATCCAACTCTTCTTTGAATATTTGATTTTATTTAAAAAAAACTACTTCTGTAAACTAGTCCTAGGTGTTAAACTCAAAATCCATAAAACCACTGCAGTAACATTCTCTGGACTCTGTAGATAAACAATTATCAAAAAAATGTTGAACATTTGCATTTAGACAGCGAAAACAGCGCCACATAATAATAAGATCATGATCTACTGTACTCTAAGTCTATAAAACCTAAAAGAAAACAAATTTCACAAACCTAAGTAAAATCATTATCATATGATCCTAAACAAGCATACAATTTTATCAACATAAGGCAAAAAAAGGCAATGTTACAGTTATAAACTTAAAACAATGCATCGCTTTTTAAAACGCCATGTAATTGCAACTTTAACCACTAGATGGCAGTAGAAGACCACTAATGCATCATTAAACAGACTGCAACAGTGAATTTAATCGCTTGTTTTCAATTAATTTCAATTTATGCATAGACTAAATCGCTGTTATAACATTTCAAATAACATTTAGTCAAAGTTTAACACTTCATTTATTCAGATATATCATATTTGACAATAATACAAGATTATGATTACAGTGAATTATGATTACAGTGAAACCTGAAAATGATATATAAAATCTTAAAAAGACAAGACTTGAACTAAACATTTTGTCACCTACCATTTATTACACAAATCTCTTATGTGCAACAAAATGTGTGTGTGTGTGTGTTTGTGTGTAGTAATGCTTAATGAACATAACATAATATAACAGTTTAACCATTTAATTTCTGTGTTTGTGTGTTTGTGACTGTATTCTCCATCATGGATGTGTTTTATTGTGTTAGCCATATATTTTGCGTTGGACAACATCTTAAATCCACACACCCTTTCATGATGCTAAACAGGCATGCAAAGTTTCATGAAGATCGAAGCATAGGTGGTGCTATAACAGTTAAAAAGGCTTCAAAAAGCAACATTTCTATAGCAATTATCCTCAAATTGCTAAAAAATGATATGCTCATATATTTTCACAAACACTAGCTCTTCATATCATGTGATAGATCTCCTCAATCTGAACAATTTTGTGTCTAGGACCATTGCAATCAATCCAACTGTTCTTTAAATATTTGATATTATTCATAAAACATATTTTTATGAACTAGTCGTAGATTTTTGACTCAAAATCAATAACACCACTGCAGTTACATACTCTGGACTCTCTAGATAAATTATTATCAAACAAAATGTTGAATATTTGCATTTGGACAGCGATAACAGGGCCACTTAAAAAGATGATCATGAATCGCTGTACCCAAAAGTCTATAAAACCTAAAAGAAAACAAAATTTCACAAACCTAAGTAAAATCATCATCATATTATTTTAAACAAGCATACATTTTATAGACATTAGGCAAAAAAGGCAATGTAACGGTTATAAAGCTTAAAAACAATGGATCTGTCTTTAACGCCATGAAATTGCAAATATAACCACTAGATGGCAGTAGAAGACCACTAATGGCTCATTGAAATGAGTAGAACAGTGTTTTCATGGTTTGTTTTCAATTCATTTCAATTCATGCATAGACTAAATCACTGTTATAACATTTCAAGTCACATTTAGACAAAGTTTAACACTTAATTTATACACATGTATCATATTTGACAATAATACAAGATTATGATTACAGTGAAACCTGAAAATGATGTATAAAATCTTAAAAAGACAAGACTTGAACTAAACATTTTGTCAGCTACCATTTATTACACAAATCTCTTATGTGCAACAAAATGTGTGTTTGTGTGTGTGTGTGTGTGTGTGTGTGGTAATGCTTAATGAACATTAATATAACAGTTTTAACTATTTAATCTCTGTGTTTGTGTGTTTGTGAGCGTTTCTCCATCATGGATGTGTTTTAGTGTGTTAGCCATATATTTTGGGTTGGACTACATCTTAAATCCAGACAACCTTATTTGCTCGAACCCCGGTAATTGCTGCTCGCAGCTATATTTAGGGGTTCGAGCGCGTAGCGCTGAAACCCTATTGTAATTGTTAGGATTTTTTTTATTATTAAACTATTGTAATTGTTAGGATTTTTTTTATTATTATTATTCTTCCCTAGAACTGATCGTGCAGCCCAAACCGTAAGGCCTAGAGAGCTGAAACTTGGTCAGAAGGTAGTAGTCCTCCTCGCTACTCAGGCGCAAAGAACCGGCCCAATCGGCCTAAAGGTGGCGCTACAGCGCCAAAAACTAACTTTTTTTACATTTTTGGCCCTAGCTCGTACATTTTTTGTCGTAGACTCAAAAACTTTACATCGTTGCGATCCTTGGGTCAATACGCACAAAAGTGCACTGGCGCAGATTTTTCGTACGAAGCCCGGTTTTTCCGCAAAATGGCCGAATGTCCGAAACCTACTTTTGCGAACTAGTCCTAGGTTTTTCGCCCGATCGGAACCAAACCAGTGCAGAAATGTTCTCTGGACACTGAATATCAATAATTATCGAAAAAAAGTTGAAATTTTGACTCATCGTTGCGAAGGGGCCCCAAAAAGTTTGTCAGGTGGAGGACCATTTTTACTAAAATGGCTATAACTCATGAACCAAATGAGATATCTTCACCAAACTCGGTACACATGTGTATACGCTTAATCTTTGGTCAAATAAAAAAAATTGCACAGCTCTGCCACTTGATGGCGCTATAAGCCTGAAAAAACATAAATTGACTATAACTTCGCAACGGTCAGTCCAATCAACCTGAAAATTGGTATGCAGTGTCTCTGTCCAATGTGCCATAAGGGTCTATAAGGATATTGGCGTATCTCAAAAAACATGGCCGCCATTGGCAAATGAATTTTGAGCACCCATTAGACAAGGTTAACAAAGGTCAATCGGAACGAAACTCACTGGGCATGTTCGACTCATGGCCCTAAAGGTCTGTAAGAATTTTGAAACAAATCGGCCACCAGTTGGCGCTAACGAGTTTTTTGCCTCTGTAACGTGCCTCACTCACGTGGCGTTTCACACATCCACACAATATGCATATCATTTGATAGATCTCCACATGCTGAGCAACTTTGCCTCAAGAACCATTGCTGTCAATCAAACCGTTCACTAATTATTCACAAATATGTGAAAAACCTACTTTTGCGAACTAGTCCTAGGTTTTTCGCTCAATCTCGATCAAACCACTGCAGCGCAGTTCTCCAGACTCTCTAGATCAATAATTATCAAAAAAATGTGGAATTTTGTACTTTGGGTAGCTATAACGGGGTCATTTAGAAAAGGGGCGTGGCCACATATACCCAAAAGCCTATAAAACCTAAACAAAAAGTCAAAACTTTACAAAAGTTGGAGAAAACATGTGTCAGATGATTCTTAACAAGCATGTAAAATTTTATGGAGATCGGACCATAGGTGGCGCTATGACAGTTAAAAAGGCTTCAAAAACACAAAATTTCAAAAGTAAATTGCCTTAAATTGCTATAACATGCTCATATAATCACAGAAACACAAGATCTTCATACCATTTGATAGATCTCCTCATGCTGAGCAACTTTGCCTCAAGAACCATTGCTGTCAATCAAGTCGTTTATTACATATTCACAAATACGTGAAAAACCCACTTTTGCGAACTAGTCCTAGGTTATGCACTCGATCTCGATCAAACCACTGCAGCACAGTTCTCCAGACTCCCTAGATCAATAATTATAAAAAAAAAGTTAAACTTTTGACTCACAGTCGTAAAGGGGCGCCAAAACGTTCAAAAGAGGCGGGGCCACTTTCACTAAAATGGATATAACTTTGGAACAGAATGACATATCATCACCAAACTCAGAACACACATGTAAAAGCTCAGTCTTTGGTCAAATCCAAAAAATTGCGGAGCTTGACCACTTGGTGGCGCTATAATAGAGAAAAAACATAAAAATGGCTATAACTTCGCAACCATCAGTCCAATCAACCTGAAAATTGGTATGCTGTGCCTCTGTCCAATGTGCCATAAGGGTCTATAAGGACATTGGCGTATCTCAAAAAACATGGCCGCAATCGACCAATGAAGTTTGAGCACCCATTAGACAAGGTTGGCGGAGGCCGATCGGAACGAAACTCAATGGGCATGTTCGACTCGTGGCCCTAAAGGTCTGTAAGAATTTTGAAACAAATCGGCCACTAGTTGGCGCTAACGAGTTTTATGGCTCTGTAATCACGTGGTGTTTCACAAATCCACAAAATATGCATATCATTTGATAGAGCTCCTCATGATGAACAACTTTGCCTCAAGAACCATTGCTGTCAGTCAAATCGTTCATTAAATATTCACAAAAATGTTAAAAACCTACTTTTGCAAACTAGTCCTAGGTTTTTCACTCAATCTCGATCAAACCACTGCAGCAATATTCTCTGGACTCTCTAGATCAATAATTATCAAAAAAATGTTGAATTTTGTCCTTCAGTTAGCTGTAATGGGGCAATTTTACAAAAGGGGCATTGCCACATGTACCCAATAGCTTATAAAACCAAAACAAAAACTCAAAACTTTATGAAAATTGGTGAAAACATGTGTCAGATGATTCTTAACAAGCATGCAAAGTTTCATGGAGATCGGAGCATAGGTGACGCTATAACAGTTAAAAAGGCTTTAAAAACAAGATTTCTATGGTAAATGGCCTCAAGTTGTTAAAAAATGCTCATCTATTCACACAAACGCTAGATCTTAAACTTACATCTGTATGATATATCGTCTCATTCTGAACAACTTTGCATACAACCTCAAAGGCCTTATATGCTCGAACCCCGGTAATTGCTGCTTGCAGCTATATTATCTATTTGTAATTGATAGGATAATTTTTTTTTTTCCCCTAAAACTGAATGGGCAGCCCAAACCGTAAGGCCTAGAGACTTGAAACTTGGCCAGAAGGTAGAGCTCCCTGTGGGGACATTCTGACAAAGACTGAGCCTAATCGGCCTAAAGGTGGCGCTACAGCGCAAAAAACTAAAATTTATCAGTTTATTGGCCTAAGCTCGTAAACCGTTTGTCGTAGACTCAAAAACTTTACATCGTTGCGTTCCTTGGGTCAGCCCGAACAAAAGTGGAGTGCGAAATTTTTGAGCTGCGACGCACGGTTGACCCCGAAAAATGGACGTGAATCCGAAACCTACTTTTGCGAACTAGTCCTAGGTTTTTCACCCAATCGGAACCAAACCAGTGCAGAAATATTCTCTGGACACTGAATATTAATAATTATCAAAAAAAAGTTGAACTTTTCACTCACGGTCACAAAGGGCCACCAAAACGTTCCAAAGTGACGGGGCCACTTTTACTAAAATGGCTATAACTTTTGAAAGGAATGAGATATCTTCACCAAACTTGGTACACATATGTAGAAGCTTAATCTTTGGTCAAATCAAAAAAATTGCGGAGCTTGACCACTTGGTGGCGCTATAAAACTGAAAAAACATATTATTGGCTATGAATACACCGCCGTTAGTCCGATTGACTTGAAAATTGGTATGCAGTCTCTTGGACCAAAGGGGCACAAGTGTCTATGAGGGCATTGGCGTATCTCAAAAAACATGACCGCCATTGGCCAATGAAGTTTGAGCACCTATTTGACAAGGTTAACAGAGGTCGATTGGAACAAAACTCGGTGGGCATGTTCGACTCATGGCCCTAAAGGTCTGTAAGAATTTTGAAAGAAATCGGCCACTAGTTGGCGCTAACAAGTTTTTTTGCCTCTGTACACACATGGTGTTCCACACATCTACACAATATGCACATCATTTGATAGATCACCTCATGCTGAGCAACTTTGCCTCAAGAACCATTGCTGTCAATCAAACCTTTCATTAATTATTCACAAATATGTTAAAAACCTACTTTTGCGAACTAGTCCTAGGTTTTTTGCTCAGTCTCGATCAAACCACTGTAGCGCAGTTCTCCAGACTCTCTAGATCAATAATTATCAAAAAAATGTGAAATTTTGTCATTTGGTTAGCCATAACGGGGTCATTTAGAAAAGGGGCGTGGCCAAAAATACCCAAAAGCTTATAAAACCTAAACAAAAACTCAAAACTTTACGAAACGTGGTGAGAACATGTGACAGATGACTCTTAATAAGCATGCAAAGTTTCGTGAAGATCGGACCATAGGTGGCGCTATAACAGTTAAAAAGGCTTCAAAAACACAAGCTGTGTATGGTAAATGGCTTCTAACGGCTAAATATATGCACTTATATTTACACAAACACTAGATCTTTATATCATTTGATAGATCTCCTCATGATGAACAACTTTGTTTCAAGAACCATTGCTGTCATTCAAGTCGTTCATTAAATATTCACAAATATGTGAAAAACGTACTTTTGCGAACTAGTCCTAGGTTTTTTGCTCAATCTCGATCAAACCATTGCAGTAATATTCTCTGGACACTCTAGATCAATAATTATCAAAAAAATGTTGAATTTTGTCCTTCGGTTAGATGTAATCGGGGTATTTAAAATAGGGCGTGGCCACATATTCCCAAAAGCTTATAAAACCAAAACGAAAACTCAAAATGTTACGAAAATTGGAGAAAACCTTTGTCAGATGATTCTTAACAAGCATGCAAAGCTTCATGGAGATCAGAGCATAGGTGGCGCAATAACAGTTAAAAATGCTTTCAAAACATGGTAAATGGCCTCAAATTGTTAAAAAATGCTCATCTATTCACACAAACACTAGATCTTACACTTACATCTGTATGATATATCCCCTCATTCTGAACAACTTTGCATACCACCTAAAAGGCCTTAATGCTCGAACCCCGGTAATTGCTGCTTGCAGCTATATTTATTATTATTATTCTTCTCCGGTAAAACTGATCGTGCAGCCCAAACCGTAAGGCCTAGAGAGCTGAAACTTGGTCAGATCGTAGTAGTCTTGCTCGCTACTCAGATACAAAGTCTCGCCCAAATCGGCCTAAAGGTGGCGCTACAGCGCAAAAAACGAACTTTTTTTACATTTTTGGCCGTAGCTCGTACAATTTTTGTCGTAGACTCAAAAACTTTACATCGTTGCAATCCTTGGGTCAATACGCACAAAAGTGCACAGGCGCGATTTGTGGTCTGGGACGTACCGTTTTTCCGCAAAATGGCGTTATATCTGAAACCTACTTTTGCGAACTAGTCCTAGGTTTTTCGCCCGATCGGAACCAAACCAGTGCAGAAATGTTCTCTGGACAGTGAATATCAATAATTATCAAAAAAATGTTAAATTTTGACACATCGCTGCGAAGGGGCCCCAAAAAGTTTGTCAGGTGGAGGGCCATCTTTACTAAAATGGCTATAACTCATGAACCAAATGAGATATCTTCACCAAACTCGGTACTCATGTGTATGAGCTCAATCTTTGGTCAAATCAAAAAAATTGCACAGCTCTGCCACTTGGTGGCGCTATAAGCCTGAAAAAACATAAAAATGACTATAACTATACAATCGTTGGTCCGATCGACCTGAAAATTGGTATGCAGTGTCTCTGTCCAATGTGCCATAAGGGTCTATAAGGACAATGGCGTATCTCAAAAAACATGGCCGCCATCGGCCAATGAAGTTTGAGCACCTATTAGACAAGGTTAACGAAGGTCAATCGGAATGAAACTCACTGGGCATGTTCGACTCATGGCCCTAAACGTCTGTAAGAATTTTGAAAGAAATCGGTCACTAGTTGGCGCTAACGAGTTTTATGGCTCTGTAATCACGTGGTGTTTCACACATCCACACAATATGCATATCATTTGATAGATCTCCTCATGATGAACAACTTTGCCTCAAGAACCATTGCTGTCAATCAAACCGTTCATTAATTATTCACAAATATGTGAAGAACCTACTTTTGCGAACTAGTCCTAGGTTTTTTGCTCAATCTCGATCAAACCACTGCAGCGCAGTTCTCCAGACTCTCTAGATCAATAATTATCAAAAAAATGTGGAATTTTGTCCTTTGGTTAGCTATAACGGGGTCATTTAGAAAAGGGGCGTGGTCACATATACCCAAAATCCTATCAAACCTAAACAAACACTCAAAACTTTACAAAAGTTGGAGAAAACATGTGTCAGATGACTCTTAACAAGCATGCAAAGTTTCGTGAAGATCGGACCATAGGTGGCGCTATAACAGTTAAAAAGGCTTCAAAAACACAAGGTGTGTATGGTAAATGGCTTCAAATGGCTAAATACATGCTCAAATATTCACACAAACACTAGATCTTCATATCATTTGATAGATCTCCTCATGATGAACACCTTTGCCTCAAGAACCATTGCTGTCAATCAAACCGTTCATTAATTATTCACAAATATGTTAAAAACCTACTTTTGCAAACTAGTCCTAGGTTTTTTGCTTAATCTCGATCAAACTACTGCAGTAATATTCTCTGGACTCTCTAGATCAATAATTATCAAAAAAATGTTGAATTTTGTCCTTCGGTTAGCTATAACAGGGTCATTTACAACAGGGGCGTGGCCACATATACCCAAAAGCCTATCAAAACTAAACAAAAACTCAAAACGTTACGAAAATTGGTGAAAACATGTGTCAGATGATTCTTAACAAGCATGCAAAGTTTCGCGAAGATCGGACCATAGGTGGCGCTATAAGAGTTAAAAAGGCTTCAAAAACACAAGCTGTGTATGGTAAATGGCTTCAAATGGCTAAATAAATGCTCATATATTCACACAAACACTAGATCTTCATATCATTTGATAGATCTCCTAATGATGAACAACTTTGACTCTTGGACCATTAATGTCAAACCAACTGTTTTTTAAATATTTCATATTATTTAAAAAACCTACTTTTGGGAACTAGTTCTAGGTGTTTAACTCAAAATCAATAAAACCACTGCAGTAAAATTGCCTGGACTCTCTAGATAAACATTTATCAAAAAAAAAAGTTAAACATTTGCATTTAGATTTAGCCATTTAGCCATTTAGTAGGGGTGTGACGAGACACTAATCCCATGAGACGAGACGAGGCACGAGATTGGGTTCACGAGAACGAGGCGAGATGAGATTTTTAAACTTTTCTTAAGAAATCCTCAATGATGAAATATATAGGGAAAATAGTCTGTTATTCAACTAAAAAAAACAAAAAATGCAAAAAAAAGTAAGGTGCATTTTGAACTTTATGAAATTAAACTTAAGTTTTAATGAATAATATGCAGTAATAAACAACATTTAAACAAGAGCTTCATGATTCTGGATAAATTGAGAATCCTAGTTGTTTTTTATAAATGGGAGATTACGATTCTCTCACGATTCTGGAGAAAAAAGATTAGAAAACTAAACAAAATAACAATTTAGTAGTGGTTCTGACAAACTGTTCATTGCTTAAGTCTTTTAAAAACATATATTCATTTAAACAAAATAAATAAAAAAAAGCATTCAATAAAGGAGACAGTGTCTCACTTCATTAAGACTTGTTTGACTATTAAAATTTCCTGAATGAATGATTCAATGACATACTTTTTTTTTTTAAACGGGCAGTTGTCGCCACCTCCTGGCGGAAGAGGATAAGCGTTACAATAGATACACGTGTTAAAATACTTTGGTTTTGATCGCTACTGTAGACAATAAGTGTTTATACCCAAACTATAAACTTTTATCCCAGTACTTCTATTATTTAAATATCTGTAACACAGAAATAATGATTATAATGTGGTTGAAAAGACTGTTTGTGTTGCTCTTTCTGCGTTCACATTTACTCCGACCTTCTGATTCATTAACATGGGCAGCGACAAAACCTGCTTCTCACGCTCCACTGACACTGGCGATGTGAAACAGTCCTAATAGACACAGATAACTCGTTGTCATTTAGGAATAAGATCGCGTGGGTGTTTGAATCGACACCTCAATATTTTAAGGATTAATAGTGCAGCTCTAATGTAAACATGGCAAAATGTTGTGGGAGGATACTGTCACGAGATCTCGCGAAATCCGACTGGTCTTGTCACATCCCTACCATTTAGATAGCCACTTAATAATAAGATCATGATCTACTGTACCCGAGTCTATAAAACCTAAAAGAAAAGACAATTTCACAAACCTAAGTCAAATCATCATCATATGATTCTAAACAAGCCTGCATTTTAAAGACATCAGGCAAAAAAAGGCAATGTAACAGTTATAAAGCTTAAAAACAATGCATCTCTTTAAAATGTCATGAAATTACAACTATAACCACTAGATGGCAGTAGAAGACCACTAATGGCTCATTGAAATGAACACTGCTATTCACAGATTGTTTTCCATTCATTTCACTTCATGCAATGACTAAATCACTGTTATAACATTTCAAATCACATTTAGTCAAAGTTTAACACTTCATTTAAACACATATATCATATTTGACAATAATACAAGATTATGATTACAGTGAAACCTGAAAATTATATATAAAATCTTAAAAAGACTTGCACTAAACATTTTGTCACCTACCATTTAATACACAAATCTCTTATGTGCAACAAAATGTGTGTGTTTGTGTGTGTGTGTGTGTGTGTGTGCAGTAATGCTTAATGAACATTAATATAACAGTTTAACTATTTAATTTCTGTTTGTGAGTGTATTCTCCATCATGGATGTGGCCACTTAATAAGATGATCATGAGCTACTGTACCCAAAAGTCTATAAAACCTAAAAGAAAACAAAATTTCACAAACCTAAGTAAAATCATCATCATACGATTTTAAACAAACATACATTTCATAGACATTAGGCAAAAAAGGCCATGTAACAGTTATAAAGCTTAAAAGTAATGGATCTCTCTTTAAAACGTGAAATTGCAACTATAACCACTAGATGGCAGTAGAAGACCACTAATGGGTCACTGAAATGACTAGAACAGTGCATTTTCATGGTTTCAAGCTTTAATTTCATACAAAGATGATACTAAATCAATGTTATATCATTTCAAATCACATTTAGTAAAACTTTACCACTTCATTTATACAGATGTATTACATTTGACAATTATGCAAGATTATGATTACAGTGAAACCTGAAAATGATATATAAACTCTTAAAAACATAAGACTTACAGTAAGCATTTTGTCACCTACTATTTATGACCGAAATCTCTTATGTGCAACAAAATGTGTGTGTGTGTGTGTGTGCGTAATAATCCTTAATGAACTTTAATATAATAGTTTAACTATTTCATTTTCTGTGTTTGTGTGTTTTTGATTGTATTGTCCATCATAGATGTGCTGTAGTGTTAGCCATATATTTTGGGTTGGACTACATCCTAAAACCATAGCAACCATAGCATCGGATCATAGGTGGCGCTATAACAGTTAAAAAGGCTTCAAAAACACAACATTTCTATTGTAATTGGCCTCGAATTGCTAACAAATGCTCATTTTTTCACACAAACACTAGATCTTCATACCATATGATAGATCTCCTCATTCTCAACAATTTTTTGTCTAAGACCACTGCTGTCAATCCAACTGTTCTTTAAATATGTTCTTTAAATCTACTGTACCCAAAAGCCTAACATTTTTAAAAGAAAGCTTGCAACGTCTCAAAACTGTGACAAAAATGACAAATAATCTCATTCTAAACAAATATGCAAAATTTAAGAGAGACTGGGCAAAAATAACACTATAATAGTTATGATGTTTAAAATCTCAGTGTTTGTATGAGACATTGCATGAAATTGCAATAATAAGCACTAGATGTCAGTAGAAGACCACTAATGGGCTTATTCAGCTGAACAGAACTGTTTTTAATAGGTTTGATGATCGATTAACACTTATAAAATCACTGTTATAAGATTTAAAATCACATTTAGGCAAAGCTTAAAATTTTGTTCATACAGACATATCAGTTTTTTACAATTATACCACATTATGATTACAGTGAAATCTGAAAAAGACAAAAACTGTTACAAAGAGAATACTTACAAGTAAAAGTGTTGGCCCATATCATTTATTTCAAATATCTGTACAAGAAAATGTGTGTGCATGTATGTCTCTGTGTGTGTAAACATGTTTATTCAGTATTAATATATTAGTTTAAACTTTTCGTTTCTGTGTGTGCATTTCTGTGAGCATATTCTCCATTTTGGATGTGTTTTACTGTCAGCCATGAATCCAGGTTGACCTAGACCCTAAGCATACCACCTTAAAGACCTTAAAATGCTCGAACCCCGATAATTGCTGCTTGCAGCTATATTTATTATTATTATTGTTATTTGAGTGTTCCCTGTGAGGCTGATACTAATTTTGGTGTGAGCTAGTTAATAATTTAAACTGAATAAATTGTTTATATGTTAGGTTACATTTTATTTTAATGCTCCCCTTAGTCTACTGACTATAGTCGACTATAAGCAACTTTGCAACTACATGTCAACTAACTGAGTATTAACAGGCTTATGTTAAGGTTAGGGTAGGTAGAATGTTGACGTACGTTGAAGTTATTTATAGTCAGTTTGTCTTTTTGGGAAACCATCAAAATAAAGTGTTAGCATATATTTAGCAGACATACTACTAATACTCCAATGACTGCTAGTTGACATGTAGCTGCAGAGTTACTAATCAACAGCTGACTAAAGGGTACCATCAAAATAATCAAACTGATATTACAGTAAAAATATTTCAAAGCAAATGTGTCATATTACACATTCATCTGATCTTATGGCTGCTTGAAAAAATATATATTATCATTAGGGGCCAAGCACCGAAGGTGCGATGGCACCTATTGTATCCGTTGGCGTTCTTATTATTATTATTATTATTATTCTTCCGTTTCTTCCGCTCTTGAGTCTGTGGCAGCCCATAGAACCGCTTGCGGGAAAGTTATAAAATTTGGCACACTGATAGAGGACAGTCTCGTCATTAACCATAGCAAAAATTCTATGAAAAGCCTGCAAAAATGGTTGTGAGGCTATATCTCCGCAACGGTTTGGCGTATTCAGACCAAACTTGGTGTGTGTCATAACAAGCATGATCTGAGGCTACCTGCAGTGTTTCAGCGCAGTGCCACCTAGTGGCCAGGAGATATGGCTATTTTTGCTTATAACTTCTGAATGGTTTGGTCAAAAATCATAAAACTTGTCTCTTCAGATTCAGTGCATCATGACGAGTCCAACCGTATCCAATTTTCCCAGGTCAGCCATTTTAGGTGTCGGCCATATTCAATTTTGTCCAAAAATGCTATATTTTACGAACGCATTGACGTATCGTTACGAAACTCGGGATGTGTCTTCGGCACCATGCCCTGACAGTACTCAAAAAGTTTGGGCGCAGCGCCACCTTGTGGTCAAAAGTTATAAAGAAATTTACAAAAATGCTAATAACTTCTGCTTACATTAGCCTATTGTAATAAGTGTAGTAAGTGATCTCAATAGATTCCTTGGATCAAGCCGAGAACATTGATACCCATTATGCCAATATTGGCCAATCATCCTTTCCGCCACTGTGATTGATTTACAAAACCTACTTTTTCGAACTTCTCCTAGACCGTTAATCTGATTTTCACCAAATTTGACTCAGATCATCTTCAGACCATGCTGACAAAAAGTTATGGATTTCGTGTCGATACGCGAAACGGTTTTCGTTTAGTGCATCAATGAATTTGCTGGAAAGATGCCAAACTGCATCCAAAGCTGTATCTCTGCAAAGCTTTGACATATTGACACCAAATTTTATATGTGCCATTGTCACCTCACACTGACCACACCACATCAATTTGGTAACAGCGCCACCTACTGGTCAGAAGTAATACACCATTCATTAAACATTAATAATGATCTTTCCAAAAATGCTAATAACTTCTGATTGCATTATCCTACTGTAATAATACATATTCCTTGGGTCATGCCGACAACATACATACCAATTATACCACAGTTGGCCAAACTTCCTTTCCACCATTTTGATTAATGTACAAAACCTACTTGTTCGAACTCCTCCAAGACCGTTGGTCTGATTTTCACCAAAACTGAGTCAAATCATCTTCAGACTGTGCTGACTCAAAGTTATGGATTTTGTGTCGATAGACTAAATCATTTTCGTACAGCGCCACTACAAATTTTAGGCTTGATGCCAAAATGACTCTGAGGCTGTATCTCTGTAAAGCTTTGGCATAATGGCACCAAAATTTGTGTGTGTCATTGTCACCTCACACAGAACACATCACATCAATTTGAAAACAGCACCACCTGTTGGTCAAAAGTGATAAGCCATTAAATAATATTATTGGTTGTATTTATGATTTTTCAGCTATTTCAACTGATACTACTTTAAAATGACTTTAGTTACTCATTGTTGTAGTCGGTCTGTTGCTCCTTGCCATGCTTAGGTCCTCATTCTGCCTCTGTTGTGCTTGGCCCCGCAATTGCTGCTTGCAGCTATATTTATCATTATTATTATTCTTACTACTATGCTTATAAGTGGTCACTGATTGCTTTACGTAAAGTAGCATACGAAAGATGACAAGATATGAGACTTTACATTACAACTATGAGAAATATGAGAAAGTGGATGCAATATGTTCATTGTGTGTTATAAATCATCATACTCTTAAGCTATATTCACAAATAAGTAAATATCATAATACATCAAAACGGCTCTTATGAATATTCATAAGATGATATAACATACAATAAGGTTTTTTTTTTAATAATGCATTATGCATTCATTATAATGCCTTAAGAATACCCTTATAAATTAAAGTAAAAATAAAATAAAAAAAACTAGACACTGCCAAGTGTCTATAGGTACAAATAGCCAGTCTTGTTGGCAGAGTCCATCAGCTCTTAAACATCAGCGCTAGTGGCGTAGATGGTAAAGCATATGCCATAGTCTTTTTGACGAGATCGACCCAAGTTCGAATCCGCCTTTTGCCAAACTTTTTTTCCCCTCCCTTTTCAAATATCATGCCACATCAGAAAGGCATTTATTTTCAATAAAAAATAAGAAAATAATAAAAAAAGTTGAAAATAAAGTATGGAGTAGGGCTAGGGTAGGTGTAGGGGGAGCTTTATTGTCTCAATAAGGTGGCATCCCTTTAATAATTTGAATTAAAATTATAATTTACACTCATATGTTATTATTGCACACTGTTTTATAATGTACTACAATACTGAGGTGCAGATAATCACGCCCACACGCTGTGCGGCGCTATTGTTATTACAAACATCCACGTGAGAGACGTGCGAAATGAACGCCCACATCAACTCGTAAACAATGCAGCAACATGTTTGTGTCGGATACTTTCGTTTTTGGAAAAAGGCACTGAAAAGAAAAAGCCTTGTATTTACTCCAGATGAGGACGCGCTGAGAGGAACAGGCTGAGCTTGTTTATCTCACAAACAGAACGCGAGTGCGGCTACAGGCAGCTGACGAGAGAATCTCTTATACAGTGTAAGTAATGTTTCTTATTGGCATTAGATAATGTGTTGTTGTGACATAAACTTGAACGCATTTACTAGTTGGACTTTTTCAAAACTATAATTCCTGACTAAAATGTGTGAAATCGAGTGCAACAGTTTGAAATATCATAGACAACTTTTAAAGGCGTCAGGAATGTTTTATGTTTCATAAACAAATTGACATAAAAGTAGGGCTAATGTTTAGACGATATAAAAGTAATGTCTAAGAATGCTTAGACCAGTCTTTACTGTTGAATACTCTGTCTGCAAATATCTGCTCAAACGTGTACATAATGTGCTTAATAATAATTTAGTTTCTCAGATGTTGTTTTAGTACAGGTCTGCCTGAGTTTCCCTGAATTGACCGCCTGGGGATGGAGTCTCCATTCTCCAAAAAGGGTGAGCTGTTGTGAGAGTGCATCGGCTGCACAATTCAGCTCTCCTGGAATATGAACGGCATGCAGCGATTTGAGCCACGTATGACTCCAAAAGAGGAGATGGCGGGCGAGTCGCGATATGCATCGAGAACGTAATCCGCCTTGGCGACTGATGTAAGCGACCGTCACTATGTTGTCCATCCGGACTAGCACGTTTCCCCTGTAGCATTGGTCGAAACCGGCGAAGGGGAGAGAAACACTGCCAGCAACTCGAGGCAATTGATGCACCACTGCAGTCGAGGTCCTGTCCAGGAGCCCGAGGCTGTCTGCCTGTTGCATACCACACCCCAGCCCGTCTTGGAGGCATCCGTGTTATCAATCACGTGCCTCGACACCTGGCCTAGGGGCACTCCTGCCCGTAGGAATGCAGGGTCTGACCAAGGGCTGAAAAGACGGCGACATTCCGGGGAATGTGCTGTTGGATTACAAATTTCTAAAAGGTTATGTATATTGTGATTTAGCAGACAGCCCAAGCCCTGAGACGGTAGCCTTTTGTCTTTATACATTTCCTGAGCATCTGGCAGGTTTCCCAAGTTAAGTGTGAAGTCTAAGCTCAAGGTACAACCGTGCCTTTTGTTTAGCACCTTTGCATTTGAATGACACTTGTATGCTAAATAGATCAAGGCTGGGAAAAATCTTTTACTGGGCTGATTTCCTGTATCACATTTGCATGCTTTGTTTAGATTGATTCCACCTCTATGTACTCCGCCTCCTTCAAACCTATATACTTTGCTGTGCTGAGATATTGTCAGACTTTTGAGGACTGCAGAGCTACGCAGTGCATTCTCAATAAAGAATTCTGCTGAAGATACCCAAGAGTCTCCTGGTCTTTCGCTTCTGAGTTTCCAACAGTTTTGGTGCCGTGACCCGGATAGAGCTCCTCACCTGAATCCAGATTGAAACTTCAAGCTCAACAAAGATCTGACTTCATTCCAGACTGAATCTTTCTGTACCAAGGGTTGGTGAGTATCACTCTATCCAAAAGAACCATTAGAAGCCAGTACATGTGGTTATCCTCTGCGCCGCCAGAGAAGTGTTAACAAACAGCTGCAGGGTTTGTTTAACAGACAAGTTATCCTCTATTTCAGGTAGAGAAGATTAGCATTACGTGCTAATATCAGTTATCCTCTATTTCAGGTAGAGAAGATTAGCATTACGTGCTAATATCTGTTATCCTTTGTTTTGGCAGAGAAGAATTGTTGATCCTCTCTTCAGGGAGAGAAGTTTAGCGTAAAGTGCTAATATCTGTTACCCTCTGTTTAGGCAGAGAAGACTAGTGTAAAGTGCTAGTAGTTTGTGTTGTCTTCTGTTAATTCAGGAAAGGTTAACTATAGTTGATCTGTGTTAACAAGTGTACCCTCTGTTGATCAGAGAAGTTTTAGTGTTGTGATTGTGTGGTAACAAAGAAACTCACAAAATGGTTACAAAGAACGCTAGGCTGATCCCCACAACTGAAAAAGGTGGTCTCGCAACTCCTTTGTGGTCAGATAGCGAATTCAAATCACTGTTAGGAGTGCAAATGAACCTAATAGTAACTGAAAAAGTTAGACAAGAATTAACTAAGAAATATGAGATCCATCCAGACAAGACTTGGTCTGTAGATGAGTGTAAAAAAGTACTTGGAGCATGTATTTGTAAGAACAATGTGAAAGGCATTATCTGCTGCCACAGAGAATTTGGTTTAGCGCTAGCTACACAACAGTCTCAGCGTAACTCAGAGCTAGAGGAACAGAACAAAGAGCGCCGGGCTAGAATATCCGCTTTGACTAAGAAATTGAACCGCAACAAAGCTTTAGAAAAAACTGATATGGAAGTTAGTCAGCCTGATAACATTTATCCTGACCTACAAGCTTTCTTTGAAACAGATGTAGCCATCCAATCAGTACGTCATGAACACTTAGGCTTTATGACTGCATGTCTAATGCAAGATCATGGGGGCAATTTACGCCCAATTCATTACTATTCTGGCAAACTTGACATAGTCACTCAAGGTATGGGCCCATGTCTCAGAGCAGTACAGGCAGTTCATCTAGCTCTTCAGGCCTCATCAGGAATGGTGTTAGGACAGACTGTAAATGTAAGATGCCCTCATGCAGTGTCTGCAGTAATGAATCAAGCAAAAGTCACTTCTGTCACCTCCTCTCGTTGGGGAAATTGGTTAACAACCCTCACAGCCCCGAACATTGTTTTACAGCGTGCACCAGTCACAAACCCATCCTCATGTATGATGTCTGCAATGACTGAAGTTGTCTTAGAGAATGAAGGGGAAATGGCTCATGATTGTGTTACGCTTACATACACACCTACAAGTGAAAAAACAGAAACTCCCATAGATAATGCAGAATTGGAGTTGTTTGTTGATGGTTCAGCTCAAGTTATTGAAGGTAACAGAAGAGCAGGTTATGCAGTAACTTCTACCACTGAAGTCGTAGCTTCAGGTCGTCCTCCAGATCATTTTTCAGCTCAAGCTGCAGAACTAGTAGCCTTAACTAGAGCATGCACGCTAGCGTCAGGATCAACTGCAAATATCTACACTGATTCCAGGTATGCTTTTGGGGTAATTCATGATTTTGGTATCATTTGGCAAAGTAGACAGTTTTTAACTTCTGCTGGATCACCCATTAAGCATGCTGGATTAGTGAAAGATCTAATGTTTGCCATGAAACTTCCAAAGAAATTAGCTGTGATTAAAGTGAAAGCACATCTCACAACTAATACTACGGAAGCTAAAGGTAATGCTCTTGCTGATGTAGCTGCTAAACAGGCTTGTTCATATGCAAATGTACAGGTGTGTTCAGGTAGTACAGCACAGAAGACAATTCTGCCTCCTGAATTAATCATTGATCTGTACAAAGATGTTCCTTTATATGAAGCATGGACATGGCTAGACAAAGGAGCCACAGTGGATTCATCTGGTTGCTGGACCAAAGGAGGGAAATATGTTGCTCCCGAATCACTGCTGCCATATTTGGCTCAACAAATACACAATTTGGGTCACAGTGGTCCAGCAACAATGAATCACAGGTTCTCAAATCAATGGTGGAATCCAAAATTCAGAAATGTAGCCACTGAAACAGTGAAGAGATGCGTTACATGTCAAAAAAATAATGATGTGCCAGCAGCAACTACACCAGCAACACATACCCCAGCTCCACCAGGACCGTTTCGTCACCTACAAGTTGATTACATATCATTGCCTCCTTGTAAGGGAAAAGCTGACGTTTTGATAGTAATAGACAAGTTCTCAAGATGGATAGAAGCTTATCCAACAGGGCATGCCACAGCTGCACATACTGCTAAATGTCTTGTCACTGATTTCATTCCCAGATGGGGATTACCAGATAGCATTGACTCAGATCAAGGAACCCACTTCACAGGACGGGTAGTCAAGGAAGTGTCTAAAATGTTGAAAATTAAGTGGAATCTTCACTGTCCTTATAGGCCACAAGCATCGGCGCAAGTCGAACGTGCAAACAGATCAATCAAAACCAGGCTAAGCAAAATGCATCAGGAAGGAGTAGTATGGGTCGAAGCGCTGCCAGCGGTATTGTGTAGTCTGAGAACATCACCTAACAGATCAGTAGGTCTAAGCCCTCATGAGATTATTACAGGACGCCCAATGCAGATGCCAGGTGTGATTGATCTTAGAAATGCTGATGTGCACATTGCCTCAGATGCCCTGATCACTTATTGTGAAAACCTTACAAAGGCAGTACAGAGTTCCAGAGAAAGAGTTGAGTCATGT